>MU224583.1:525964-557111 GCA_018584345.1 Thuja plicata | reverse complement strand
ATGAGATGAGCATGCATTTAAACTATAAAAGATGAAATAGCACTAACAACTAGTTATGTGATGAAATAGCATGTAATCTAGCATGAAAATGGCAGCATAACAATGCAAATTTGATCTCTAATGAAGGTTTATTTGCTCTCAAAACAGGCTTCTATTTATAGAAGAATGGGAGAGAGAGAGGGGGACAAGGTTCATTTATGAATCAGGAGGCCCAATAAATGAGCATGTAAGAGCTATTAATGCCCAAGGCATTAATAAGGCATGGGGGAGACATGGGTTTAAGGAATCTTCATTAATGAAGGTCATTAATAAGGCGTGTGGGGGTGTAAGAGGATGGCTTGAGAAAGTGGACCTTAAGGAGGGTCAAGCTTGAGAAAGTGGACTTTCTCAAGTGAGTGGAGTTGCTAAGCATTCCCTAATGGAATGTGACAACATTAGGAGGTGGTTTAGAGGAAATTCAGGATTAAGATTAGATTAGCATGGGT
The DNA here is from genome assembly GCA_018584345.1 of Thuja plicata. Taxonomy (NCBI): domain Eukaryota; kingdom Viridiplantae; phylum Streptophyta; class Pinopsida; order Cupressales; family Cupressaceae; genus Thuja; species Thuja plicata. Next base: position 556,626 of record MU224583.1, on the reverse strand, counting down.
GAATGGGTTGAGAAGGGTTAGGTTAGGGTTAGAACCCAGGGTAGAAGTGGTTGAGATGGGTTAGGTTAGGGTTTAAGGGAATATTAATAAATGAAATAAACTTATTTAATTCATTTAGAAATATAGGAATTAATTATTAAAACAATATACTTGCTTTTTAATAATTAGGGGACTATAGCCATTTTAATTAAATTAATAGGCTAGGGGAATGGGTTGAAATGAAAGTGACATGTGATTTAGGGATTTATTTAATTCCTTCATAATTAAATACTATAGCCATGTTTGATTTTGATTTGATCTGATTGGTCAAAATTGATTTGAATTGTATGGCTACAATAGATAATATAAGTCAGTGATAAAAATCACTTAGGACATTAAATTGATTAAGAGAATTATGCCAAGCAGTAACAGGGTCGTTTGGACATAACTCGAGGGTATGATCACACTTAGGGCAAATAGGGTCTACAGTTGTGACAGACCAAAATTAGGTGGTTACAAGAATTCGGAGGCTTCACTTCAAGTTAGCATAGGTCCCACAACCTTGAAGTGATTCCCATGTTATACTAGATTTTCAAAACCAAGAGACCTTGAATAGGGTGCAAATTTAGTGTATAACAGTTCTGGTACGCTCAGTGGGATAAAAGGAAGCTCATCTTTCAAGCTATTCTTTCTCTGATATGTTGACCACATAGTGACTGATCTTAATAGGTTTTCTTATAAGCAAGATTGGCGACTCCACTGGTGTAGAGAACAGAAGATCCAGTTTTGTTCAAAAGTTTATGAGAAATTTTGAGACAAGGAGCTCAAAGCCCTCTGAGTTCTCACAACTACCTCTGACTAGAAGTTATTGCAGATTGTCTCAGAGAGCATCCTCTACAAGGAGGGTTTAGTCTACACCACCTACTGTAGAAAGGAGACCTTTTCCTTTCCACTCAAGAAGGAGAGGAAGATCTCTAACTAGAAATCTACAAGAATATTTAGCTCCACTACCTAGCCCAAATACAACTCACACAGTTGCTGCCTAGCAGCTAACAGTTCCTCCAATGGTTGGACAATTTTCCTTTGTGCCCTTCAATCAAGGAAGTCCATTGAACTTTTCTCAACATCATGATGTTCCCTTGGTAGCACTCAAAAGTCTTCCTGACTTCGCATGAGAAGGATAGACAACTGCATGTGAACACATAAGAGATGTAGCCACCATATGTAGTGTGCATCATATCACAAAGGAAGATGTGGCTACCGAGATTTTAGTAGCCTCTTTCAAAGGTAAGGCCTTAGAATGGTTTAGAACTTTAGCTATCGGTTCAATTGATTCATGGGATAGATTAGGTGAATCATTAAGTAGATATTTTGAGGATAAATCAGATCTCTATCTCTGGTTGAGTAATTAACAACCATTAAAAGAGCTCCTCGAGATCATATGACAAACTTTAATAATATATTTCTCAAGACATGGAATAGAATTCCTATCTCAGTAAGGCCTTCAGCTGACCATGCCTTCCTATATTTCTTTAGAAGTCTGAATGGAAATATCTCTATCATGATTCAATCCATGGGAGGTACTTCATTTCCTCAGGCCTTTGACATAGCTGTCAGGTCTGAAAATTGTTTAATCCAAGAAGGCGTGATAGCCCCAAGGCCACCCATGCCTATTTTTCCCAATATTCAACCAAACATGCCTTTGAGTATTCCTCCATATACTCCCATACCCACTATAGTAGCACCTCAAGCCAGGAATAGCTATGAGGAATCCAAAGTATTTCTTTCTCAAGAGCTACTTGAATTAAGAAGCAATCAACAAAAGATGCAGAGTAGTTAGCAAGAAATGAAAAATCTGTTGTAGACTCTAGCCAAAGAGTTGACCAATTTAAAGAAGTAGAGTCAAGGAAATAGACCACCCTTTTAGCCACAGACTCAAATTCCCAACTAACAATATCAAAGTCAAGGACAATCTTATCAACAGAATAGGATACCTTACCAAGGAAACTACCAAGGTCAAAGGAAGAACTTCAATCAGAAGGTCATTTCAACCTTATAATCCCAAACCTCTTAGTTCTACAAATCCAACAAGAGATATAGTTCCAAGTCAGAACAATCTAGTCTTGGAAAATGAATGGTGTTTTCCTTGAAATCAGCCACATAATCAGGCTACATGCTCAAATGGATGGATGAACCAAGCACTAATGGTTCAAAATGCCTCACATACCCAATCAGAGGCTTCTTCTAGTGGGTCAGCTCCTTAGAAAGAAATACAACCAGATGAAACTTCTCTCTTCAATTGGGAGAAGAAAGACTTTAATGGAGTAAATGGTGAATCCACAATAGCAGCCAACACTCGGTCTAAGAGAAGAGCTCAAGACATAGAGAGAATAGGAGATGGAGCTAAAGCTACTACATCTAAAGATACATCACATCCTTATGTTTATACCATACTAAAGAAGAATCCCATCATTCCAGTCAAAGAAGGCCAATTTCCCAAGGAAGTTGAGCCTATCATAGTAAAGACACACCAAAGAGTACACACAAAAATGCCTTTCAACATTGTAGATAATATGAAGAAGGAAAATGTCACTATATCTATGTGGGACTCCTTGGCTATCCCAGGACAACCTGAGATATTGAAGAAAGCAGTGACTGAAGAGGTAATTCCTCAGCAGTCTACAAAAGAAGTTGCTAAGCTGGTGTTGGTCAACACTGATCAAGAGAGGAAGGAGAATTTGAGTAGAAACTCCAAGGAGGATTCCATACGAGGTAGGAACCTAAACCCACCCCCCTTTTATGTATCTTTAATTATTGGAAAATCTTTAGTACATAATTGTATGGTAGATAGTGGGGCTACTAGCTCTGTCATGCCCAAAAAAGTAGCTGACCAATTGGGACTTAGATATTCAAACCCTTTCAAATTAAGGTTACACAGCTTGATGGTTCTTCAGTAAAAACCATAGGTTTGGCCAAGGACACAAGCTTGATCCTACATACAAGTCCTAATTTCTCTATCCTACTCGACATATACATCATAGACCTCCCTACTTTATTTTCCATATGTTTATCAAGGGAGTTCACAACCAAGATAGGAGGCTACCTTTCTTCTGACTAGTCTCACATGCTTTTCCATACTGGATATGGAGCTAAGGTTACTATCAAGTCTGAATCATTGGCAGCACACCATATAGAGCCTTATGTGTCCAATGTACTCAATACAAGCTACCTTGCACTTGACAGTGATGATTTCCCAATCATCAAAGAACAAAAAGCTAAGATAGAAGAGATCCCTGATATCTATTTGGATGATTTGGAATCAGAGAAGGCCTTAGAGGCCCAAGCCAATATTATTTGGGATACTGGTCTGGGAAACTATTAGGTACAAGAGAATGAATTCATAAAACCAAATCTTTTCAAAATAGACACTGAGTCAGAAGATCAGAGAAAACAAGTTTTGGAGCTATTCTTTAATGGTGCTAGAAGTAGACATGGCTCTGGTGGTGGTGCTTTGTTAATCTCTCCAAAGGGAGAAAAGCATTATACAACTTTTAGATTCAGCTTCTCTTGCACTAGCAACATTGCTGAATATGAGAGCCTATTGAATGGATTAGCGCGGGCTAGAAAAAGAGGGATCAAAGCCCTAAAATTTTATGGTGATAGTGAGCTGGTAGTCACCCAAGTAAGAGGGATAAGTGAAACCAAAAGTGATACAATGAGAGCATACAAGTATTTAAGGTTTGGGATGCAATTGAAAATTTCTATGCTTTCAATATTATTGCAATTCCTAGAAAATTGAATCAGAATGCATATAGATTAGCTATTGTTGGATCCCAATATGATATCCCTAATAGAATTTCAATGAAAAGGGATCAATATCATATTAAAGTTATTTTCAAACCTTCTATTCCTGATAATAATGTTAATTGGCAAGTATTTGACAATGATGAGCAAATTCTGCAGTTCTTGTTTGAAGAGGATGTCTTTTTAGAATATAACCAAGATAGAATGATGCAAAACTATGGTGATCAAGTGGTACAACTTCACTCAAATAAGCTACCTAAATGACTTGTCACGTTAGAATATGTCTTCAATAGAGATGACCAAGCATAGAAGAGTAAGGTTGGGCTAATAGTTCAACAAGAGCATTGCACTGATCTAGAGCTGGAGCCAAGTAAAAGCTTGAAATTTGGGAAGATTAATACTGATTTAGAGAAGCAGGCTTATGTCTAATTATTTCAAGAATTTGGTGATATATTTTCTTGGCAGTATGAAGATCTCAAAGGTTTCAACCCAACAATTTCTGAACATACAATTGAATTAGAGCCAAATGCCAGACCAGTGAGGCAAAAGAAAAGACCTGTTAATCCCAAGCTAGAGCCACTTATGTACAGAGAGGTTCTCAAATTAATAGAAAGTGGTATTATTTACCCCATCAAGCATACTAGTTGGGTTTCCAACCTTGTTCTTGTCAGGAAGAAAAATGGGTAACTAAGATTATGTGTTGATTTTAGGGATCTAAATAGGGCATCCCTAAAGGATTGACATCCATTGCCATCTATGGAACAAATTCTATAGTGTGTTTCTCGATCAGAACACTTCTCACTATTGGATGGCTATTAAGGGTACAATCAAATCTTGGTTCATGAAGAAGATCAATATAAGACTACATTTACAACCAAATGGGGAACCATGGATTACCAAAAGATACCTTTTGGTTTGTCAAATGTGGGTGCTTCTTTTCAAAAGGAAATAGATATGGCCTTTAGGAGCCTCATGTTCAAGTTTGTACTGGTCTATTTAGATGATATAACTATTTATTCTAAACATGCAGTAGACCATATAAAACATTTGAGGAAAATATTTGAAAGATGTAGAGAGTTTGGGATTTCTCTTAATCCCAAGAAATGTGCATTTGTAGTCCATGAAGGAAAACTGTTGGGATATATTGTATCCAAACAAGGAATTATAGTTGACCCTGAAAGGATTGAAGCTATTATAGAATTTCCTCTACCACCTCATAAGAAAAGTCTTCAATCTTTCATAGGAGGGATTAACTTCGTCAGGCATTTCTTACCTACCATTGCAAAATTACTAAAGCCTTTAGCAACTATGTTAAAGAAGAATGTGGATTTCAGCTAGAGAAAAGAAGGGAGGGCTAATTTCCAAGCTATCAAAGAAGCTCTAACAGAGGCTCCTGCCTTGTTAAACCCTGATTTCAGTAAGGATTTTGTCCTTTATGCTTATGGAAGATCATATGCCATATCTGCAATATTAATTCAAGAGAACTCTAAAGGATTGGAGCAGACTATTTATTTCTTTAGCAAAGGCTTGGAAGAGTATGAATAGAGATACTCTTTTGTAGAGAAACATGTACTTGTTGTGGTAAAAATCCTAATAAAATTTAGATATCTATTGACTCACAACAAGGTACAATTGAGAGTTACTCATCCTAGTGTTAAAGAGTTCTTGCTTTCTAGGGACTTGAATGAAAAAAGAGCTGGTTGGATTACAAAAGTCATGGAGTATGACATTGATATCCAAATCACTAAACTAGTCAGAGAGAAAGGTCTATGTGAACATATGATAGAGGATGAAGTTCCAAAAGAACAAGAAAAAGAGAATGCATCTCTGGTTATGCATTCAATAGAGGAACATGCTAAGGAAACAGGTTGGTTGCCTAACATGGTTCACTTTTTAAAGACAGGCAAATGTCATGTAAATTTTGATTCAGCCAAAAGAAGATATTATAGATTGCAATCTATCCCCTTTGTGCTGATTGATGAGATTCTTTTTAGAAAGGATCATAATTGTGTTCTTTTAAGATGCATAGATTCAGATCAAGTGGTAAGTATCTTGAATGCGTTTCATGATGGACCTTGTAGAGGTCATCTTTCTCCCAGGACCACTGCTTATAAGATCATGAGGGTTGGATACTATTGGCCATCTATCTTCAAGGATAGTCATGACCATGTGAGAAAATGCATAAAGTGTGCCATGTTTACAGGAAAAGAAAAACTTGCAGCTCTGCCTCTCCAACCAATCAGAACAAAGAAACCTTTCATGAAATGGGGCATTGATTTTATAGGCCTAATTAATCCTCCATCTAGTGCAGGACACAAATGGATCATAACCGCAAGAGATTATTTTACTAGATGGATGAAGGCTATTGCATTAAAAGAGGCAAATGAGAATGTTGTCCTAAATTTTTATGATGATATAATCCACAAATTTGGCATTCCAGATTCTATCATATCAGATAATGCACTTGAATTTACGAGTCTAAGAGTGACTGAATGGGCACTCAGGAATGGTATTTATCTGAATACTAGCTCCAAGTATTATCCCTAGGGTAATGATCTAGTGGAGTCTAAAAATAAAAACCTAATAAGAATTATCAAGAAAATCAAAGAGACTGGCACTCCAAGCTCAAGTCTTCTTTTTGGCTAGACATAATAACCCCAAATAAAATTATTGGGAATTCCCCTTATATGCTGGTATATGGAAAGGAGGCCAAATTGTCTATTTCAATAGAGCTACCAACATTAGACCTTGCCACACAATTTTTTCTCTTTGAAGAAGGAGATTCCTTACAGGTAAGGTATGCTCAACTTATGGAGCTGGAAGAGGTCAGAGACAAGTCTATGCAAACCATGGAATTCCAGTACATGCAAACTAAGAAGAATTTTGATAAGAGAGCTAGAGCTAGGAATTTCAATGTTGGAGATATTGTCCTCAAGTAGGATGAATACAAGTCTAGGCCTAACAAACATACAAAGTTTGATTCCTTTTGGGGTGGACTGTTTGGAATCACAGAGTGTAAGGAACATAATGCATTTCAATTATCAACTCTTGAGGGAGATACCTTGCCAATATCAGTCAATGTTTTTCATCTCAAACCCTGTTTTGAGGTTTTCCCTTCTCTATAATGAGTTTCCTACTCTTCTTGCTTTCAAGTTTAGTTTCCTACTTTCCTTGAAGTGCTCATGCACAGTTGGTTCTTCCTCCTCCTGGTTTCAATCATTTTTCTCCTAGAAGTTTCTGTGTGCTCAAAGATGACTCCATGCCCAATAAATGTCAAAGGCCACTGCTTTTCAATGTCTAACAGGATGACATCCAACATAAATCACCAAGAATGTTACCCAAAATCTCTCATTACATATGAATTCTGGCTAAAAGTGGAGAAAAATGTGGCTCCCACAAGGGTAGAGCCTAGCCTATAAATTCTACACATTTATTGGTTCTAGCTTGTCCTCTGCAATTTTATAAGCCCTTTGTTTTACCCTAATTCATAAAAATGGCCTAAGTGTGAGAAAGCCTATACAAATTTCATAAACCCTAGTTATCCTTTGGCTTGTTCTTTTTTCTCATTACCTTTTTGAGTGGCTTAAGTGATCCTTTAAGCATGTGCACATTTGCATGTCCTTTAGTCGCTTAGTCACGCAAGGGAAAAGGAATATTCCATGTTGTTCAACAATTATGAGATTGCCTTTGTCGCACAGTCTCCCAAGGAAATAGAATATGCTCTTTTCTCATTGACAGTTAATGCTCACCATTGATCATGTTTTGATTGTATGATGGTTGCTAAGTCTCCCAGAGTAACCCTCAGTTAACAAAAGCCTGCGAGATATCACGACTTAATGTATTTCTAACTTCAAGATGTGACCTAAGTTTGAGATGAGTTGAGTTAAAGTCTTTTAATCGTGAAGTCTCTTAAGGTAACCATGATCAAGAAAAGTGTTAAGAGATTGCAATAATATGCAGTCGCTAAGTCTCGATAAGGAACCCAAAGTAAAAGGTGAGTCAAGTTAAGATTATGGCGGTCGCTAAGTCTCGAAAGAAAATAGAATATTCTCTTGAGGATATGCGACTTAGCACTGGTCATCTGATCTTTTTTTCATCTTACAGTAGTTGTGAGGTCTCATTGTAAACTTAGAATTAAAGAGATACTTTCACGACTTAGGGACATGAAGTTTTTCAAACACTCAAGGTTAAAATCTAGTCAGGCAGGGGAAAGTAAAAGAATGAACAAAGATAAAGAGAAAGATAGGAGATCAACGACTATGTTTTAAAAGGAAAGATCAAAGATTCTCCAGGCCATTGATACAAGTTCTCGTGCCACTTGTTACCATTAGTATTTCAATTCAAAATATTCAAAAAGATCTAATTCTCAGAGTCCATGGCGGTGGCACAATATTTCAAGTTACAGACAGGGTGGATGGGTCAAGCCGACTTCTCAGACTGCATTTATGGAAAATTGAAAGATATTCAATGATATATCTGATCATCTCAGATATTTCTACATGCATTAATGATTAGAATTGATATATTTAGGGTTTTTGCATTGTTTATGCGAAATCTATTGTAACCCTAATTTCTAGGATTTGGATTGTTTTCCTGAGCCTATGTACTAGAGAAACATGTATATAAGTTAGTTTTCAAGATTTTTAGCTTAGAGTTTTTCTAGTTGGCGCAAGATTTTCTGTGGAATTTTCTATGCCCTCAAATCTTCACTTCTTGTAATCTTTCATTGAAATCCAGGTTTTGTATGAGCTTTCTGTGCAATTTTCTCTACCCTCAACCTTTTCTTTATCTATGTTTCTCTTACTAAAAAATATATAGTGGCTAATACTAGAGAAATCTTGGAGTTCCTAAGCTTTCCTTTCTTTTAGCATCTTTTTTTACTACTATGTGTGATTTGATTTAGGTTTCCCTGTGGATTTTGTTCATTCCTGGCTACTTTGTCTCACTCATGTGCCTATTTGCTAAAGTGAATGTCTATTTGCAGGTCACAGTCTGTGCCTAAATTTTCTTGGGAATTTTATTTCCTATGAAATTTTTTCTTTCCTCCAATAGCCCCTTTCCATTCTAGACCTCTATGTGAAATAATTATGCAAGCCTATTCAGAAAGATTGTGTTCTAATAGATCTGAGAACCTTCATGCTAGTTTCGTTACTATGTCATATTTCAAGTTACCTTCAGTGTATCACCTAGTAGGATAATTTTCTTTCAGTCATTTCCCTTCAAGCACTCCTTCTATCCCTTTTCCTCCAAGTTTACTTTTTATGTTCAACAGAAGACTAGGTGGTTATCCAAGAGGAATCGACCTAGAATCCAGAGGCTTCACTTCAAGTTAGCATAGGTCCCACAAAATCGAAGTGATTCCCATGTTATACTAGATTATCAAGACCAAGAGAGCTTGAATAGGGTGAAAATTTAGTGTATAACATGTGCCACTAGTATGGATGTGGGAGTTATGCAACAAGAGTCTTATGTCTTGAGTCAGGGTGTTGGGAAGCAGTTGGGTTTGTCCCTTATTGGTCCTGACTTAGGGGATTTAAGCGAGTCCTCAAATTTATAGGATGATATTATTTTGACAGCCTTGGTTAAGGAGCTACAAGCATTTGGAAAAGGTAAAGGGTCTTCTCAGGATTTGGGTTTACAAAAAATTCCCTTCAAGAAATTTTCCTTTGACACTTTTTCAAAAGGAGGTTGCAAAAAGGATCAAGAGAAGATTAAATTTGCGAGTGGAGTTGTTGGTAGATTCTGGGTCTATTAAGCCCAGCGAGGCTCACTTCTTTGACTCTTCTCAAGGATTATTATCAAATGGAATGTTAGGGGGTTGAATAGCATCTCTAGAAAAAAGGCTATTCACGAGTTGGTGGCAGTTCAATCTTTGTCCATCTTTCATATTTAGGAGACTAAGTTGTTAGTTGATTCTATGTTTCTTTGTACTTCTAGTATGTGGCATCATGGGTAGTGCTAGTGTATTGGATCTCTAGGGAGTTTTGGAAGTCTATTTTTCTTTTGGGATACAAGGAAGATTGTTCCTCTTTGTTGGATTTCTAGCCCCTCATCTCTTTCTATGGTTGCTTCTAGTTTGGAGATTAAGGAGACGATTCTAGTTATTAATGTGTATGCTCTGGTTGATTTTCATGGAAAAGTTAGGCTTTGGTCTCATATTCACTCTATTAGAGTAGGCAATCCTTTCCTTCCTTGGATTTTAGTGGGTGATTTTAATGTTTTGTTAATCTTGGAAGAGAAAAGGGGCGGTCTATCTCGTTTGGGTCCTACCTCTGAGCACTTATAAGAAAACGTATACCTCCTGCATTTATTTGATGTCAAGCTGGCTAATGAGATTTTTACATGGAATAATAGAAGGGGCTGAGAAGATGCTATCTCAAAATGATTGGATAGATTCCTTGTCTCCATTTTTCAGGTTGTAGGTAGGTAGAGTCCTGCTTTTGAAATTGTTAGATTAGGTAGAAATCCTAATCTCCCAAGAACACCTGCATGCATAACCTTGTTACATGGAAGAAGAAAAAGAATAGAAAGGAAGAAAACTATGGTGGCTAAAAATACATAGGCATCATGTCCATATGCAAAAGAATGATATTCTATTATGAACAATATCTCTGTTATCAATTACAAAAAGGTGATTCCTTATAAAAGGAATCAAGAAACCCTAAAGAATTATAAGATACCTAAGTTTAACTTAAGTGTAGAGTATAATAGACTAATAATTAAGTAAGTTAATTATTAGCTAGAGTATGAAAAATCTAACACCCCCCCTTAAGATGAACTTAGGGAGAAGCTAAACAACTAATGACTAAAAAATGCAGAAAGCAAGAAAGATGGGTCCCGACAATAAAGGCCTGATCAGGTACCCAAGTACAAGAAATCTCTGTAAAGCAGGGAAATAGAGAAAACCCAGTGGGAAAAATGCTACCCCAAAAAGAAATAAGCTAGATGAAGGAAACAAAACCTTCAATCTAGGAAAATAGTCCCAAAGAAAGGAACAAGAAAGAGCATGTATAGCATCTCCGAAGCAAGAAGCTGTAAACACTGTCAGAAGTAACTGCTGGAACCCCCACTGAAATAGTGCATGACCAGGTAGAGAAGACAAAGTCTGAAGAGCTGATCAATTGAAGAGGTGACCTCCAAAAGTAGGAATGAATGAGTGTCTATATAGTAGATGATCCATCTCACCGAACTGCAGAGGTGCCTAGCCACTGCATCCGCCTACTACATAGGAACAAAAACTAAATACATAGATCACTCAACCGAACCAAGGAAGCAATAGAACCAACAGGTGAACCCCCCCCATAATTTTGAACAGGGAGAGGTGACAGGAAAACTGAAATGCAATGCCAAAAACAACTGCAAGAAGAAGAATCAGGAACACCCAGTGCAGAAGAAGGTACAAGCACAGGATAAAGGGCAGTGTCGAAGTAGAAGAAATGATCTTCTAGACACACAGCATGGGGCAAATGTCATGGAAGGTACACTCACTTGAAAAAGGTGGATGAGCACATAAGGAAAAACATCATAACCCCCCCATGGCACTTTATAACTGAGTGCGAGTACAAACAAACAAACAAAGGTGCTCGAAATCCCAGATATGCAGAAGTGGGCACTTTATCTTAGTGCATTTATAGAAAAAGGGAATGATATAGACAAGAAGTATACAATTCTTAGAGAGTCAGAAAGAAGAGTGAGCCAGAGGAATAGAGGAAGAGATCCTTGGACTTGTAGAACCCAAGTAATCTGCCAGAGTGTGAAAGTGCAAAACTTGGAGGAGAAAGAACCTAGAGTAGAATCCAGAGAAAAGACCCCTGCCACTAAAAAACACACTGAACTAGCTTTCCAATGATATCTGGTTTGCCAAAAAAGGAGTCTAGATGAGAAAGATATGGCTCCTAGAAGGTAAAAACAAACATTAGACTTTGACAGCACAAAACACTGTCAAAATGACAGAACCCAAAACCCTAACCTCCATCATCGGAAAGAGCTTTCTGACGATATAAAGAAGTCATAAAAAGACCTCCATTTGCTCCAGTTAGAGAAAAAATACCATCAGAGGGTCAAAAGGGCACCAAAAAATTTTTAAAACCCCCTGGGGCTGAAAAAATGGAGCCCCTAGGCATATGGCACGCGTAGGGGGCTGAAGGGCAGAGCCCTTGGTCACTGATGTGACTACCACTAGGCGAAGAGGGGCCCATGGGGCTAAAATCCTGCTGGGTGGTGCGCAGGAGGCAGAGCTCGACAGTGGTGTCAGGCTGGCAGGGGTCGGGTGGCAGTGGGCCGACGGAGCGGAGGAGGTCGTGGTGGTGCAGGCCGCGGAGGGCCTGGTGGTAGAGCTGGCCGCAGTGGTGTGGGGCGGTGTTGGGCCGGCGGCGATGGAGTGGCGGTGGCGCCATTCAAAAACCATTGGTCGCGTTAAATTTAAAATGCAAAAACCTTAAAAAAATGATTTTTTAAAAAAAAATTCTCAGTTTCCATACTCGTACGGCACTGGAAACCAAATTTTTTTTGCCTCAGAGCCACGTTATCCAAAATGGACAATTTTTATATGGATTCCAAGGTTTTTGGGTGCTCTGAGCTCAACGGAGATGTCCGTTTGAACCCAAAGTGACCAAAAACAAAGCCCACCTCTAAATCCACATGAAAAAACTCTGAAAACCAGAAAACCTCCTGCATCTGAAACACTTCAACAAAACATGAACAGAGAGCCGCAAGAAGGCTCTGATACCATGTTAGATTAGGTAGAAATCCTAATCTCCCAAGAACACCTGCATGCATAACCTTGTTACATGGAAGAAGAAAAAGAATAGAAAGGAAGAAAACTATGGTGGCAAAAAAGCCAGAGGCATCATGTTCATATGCAAAAGAATAATATATTCTATTATGAATAATATCTCTGTTATCAATCACAAAGAGGCGATTCCTTATAAAAGGAATCAAGAAACCCTAAAGAATTATAAGATGCCTAAGTTTAACTTAAGTTTAGAGTATAATAGACTAATAATTAAGTAAGTTAATTATTAGCTATAGTATGACAACTCTAACAAAAATCATCCATTGATGGGCTCAGATCATTGACCTATTAAAATATAATAGACACGTCAAGATGTGGATTGACCATCATCAATCTCATTGTTAGAAGAAGAGTTAGTTTAAGAATTCAAATTTATAGTGTTGCAAGTATCAAAAGGTTTAGGAAGTAGAATTGGGCATGATTGAAGGAGGGAACACTGAGAGAGGGGGGTGAATCAGTTCTAAAAAATTAACTTTAATAAAACTGATTCTAATTTGATCCACAACAGGTAATCACATAAAATGAAATAAAACATGAAAGAACATAAATCAAATAAGAATCACACCATAAAACATGATTTTCTATCATGGAATCCTTGCTAGGGAAAAAGAGACGGTGGGGATGAAACCCACAAGAGAATACTCTGCTGAATATTTTCTTATGATTATTAGAAATGCACTTGCATTCAGACACATTTCTTAGAGATCACTCCTCAATTAAAATTAGGGCTACAACAATTTACTAGAAGGATCACTTCCTTACAAGATCACAAAGCTTAGAACTGCTAGAATAACATCTGCAAATGCTTGATTACAATTCTATACAAGCATATATTCTGATATGATACACTATAATCTTTGTTTGCCCTATTTTCCTACCCTTCACTAATTAGATTATCAGATCTCAAAAACCTTCATGAAATCATTCACTTTGCAGCTTTTGCATTGATCTCATGCATCAACACTATCCTCTAATCATTCACACACATATCCAAAACCTAAATCATCGATCTGATAGGTCCTCAATAAAAAATTTGATCTCCTATTGTGATGTAGGAGCATCTTGGATTCATGGAAAACTTGTATCAACCAAAAATATGTTTTCTTTTGAGCTTAGTGGCTTGTTGGAGACTCTCACTAGACTGCTCGAAAACTTCTCTCAAGTTCTCAGTTGAAGGTTCTGTTTTATTTCATCGACCGAACTCGGTTACTATTCTTAATGTGGTTTCACCAAATGGTCTCGGTGGCTCAATGGTTTCCTTTTTCCTATCTCAGTGAATGTGTTTTCTTTTCTTGGATATTTGGTCCAACATCTGCATTTTAATTTTGGTCACAGCATTAATGTTGGAATCTCTCATTGGGGTGTGTGTGGACCTGAATCTTGGTTGTTGGTCTCTCCTATGTTGGATCTTTAGGATCTTTTGGGCCAACCTCTTCAGTAGCCTCTTGTATAAATGTAGTTTTCTATTCTTAGTTTAGCAAGTAGTTTTTTGGATGATAGTTTTGGGGATATGGGGTTTGTGCATCTCTCATGTATGAGGACTATTCTATAATATTTTTAGATTGTATTGGCTGTAACCGAAAAGGCCTTACAACCCATCATGTATGATGTTTGATGAATTAATGACAAGTTTTTGTATTGCTTCTCTCCTTGTTTGTGTTTGAGCTTCCAATTTGTGTGTCTGCAAGCTAGTTTGGTGATTGGGAGTGCCTTTGACCCTAAGTACTATCTCTCCTTACGTTAGGTGGTATCATAGCCAAGGTTAGATCTGAGGATCCTTCTTGTTAGTCCTAGTTGATTATTTTTTGTGTGGTAGAAGATTGCAATTTGACTTGCAATTATGGTTTAAAGATGGCTCGAGGGAAGTGAAATGTAGATCCAAGATTAGTTGATATGATAAGACATATTTCTACTAGGTTGGAATCTATTGAGATATCCCAACACTGAGGAAGACATCTTGAGGATGTTAGTGATGATTATGAAGCCAAGGAAGTGCACGAGGAAGCCACACCTACATCTATAATGGATCAAGGAGAAGAAAGATTCCTAAAAGTATTGACAAGTTTGAAGTCCACACCTCAGTTTAAGCATCTTGAGTATAGTAGAAAACTAGATTCAGATGAATTGATAGATTGGATAACTAATATGGAGAAATAATTTGAGTATGAGAACATATTAATGGAGAAAAAGGTGACAATTGCAAGCACAAAATTGAAAGTTCATGCATTCTTATGGTGGGAGCATCTGCAATTGGACCAAAAGAAGAAAGGTAAAGACAAGATCAAGGTATGGGATTCGATGATAAACAAGTTGAAGGGAAAGTTTCTACTTTGTGATTATCAGATTAACCTAGTCCAGAGAATGCAATGTTTGAAATAGAAATATAGCTCTGTGAAGGATTACACCGAGGAATTTTATAGGTTAGATATCAGATCTGGACATACTGAAGATGAGGTGGAAATAATTTGAAGATACCTAAATGGATTAAGGAGTTCTATTCAAGAAGAGATTAGTTTGATAAAGATGAAGAGTATTGAGGAGGCTTATCAATTTTCCTAAAAGATGAGGATAAATCAAATAAAAGACATGAGCAAAGACAAAGAGGAAGAGGTAGAAGATCCCCAGAGGAAGATGTATATCTTATGGTGAGAATAATAGATCTAATCAGGACAAGATAGATCAAGACAAAGGCAAGGTTGAGTGGAAAGGTGTAAGTTCATTTAGAGGAAGAGGTAATTACTCCTGAGGTGGATATGGCAGAAGAATATTCCAAGGAACACTTTACAATTTTGGAGAAGAGGGACATAGATCATTTGAGTGTACACATGTAAGAAAGAAGGTCAGTAGTAGCATAAATGTTTTGGTGCAAGAAGATTCACTGAATGAACCTAAGAAGGAAGGAAACCTAAGGGTTAGAAGAATATTATGGAGTGAAAATAATAAGCAAGATTTGGTAAGAAAACATTTGTTCAAGACTAGATGCAGAGTTACAGACAAAGTTTGGAAAGTGATTATTGATAGTGGGAGTTCAGATAATCTAGCATCTGAGGAAATGGTCACAAATTTGCACTTGGAAAGATTGAAGCACCCGAAGCCCTACCAGATTTCATGGATCAATGATTAGCATACACTTATGGTAAGTGAACAATGTTTTGTTAATCTAAAAATTGGAAATTATTATGATAAGGTGTTGTGTGATATTATACCTATGTATTATTGTCATATTTTGTTGGGAAGACCTTGGAAATATGATAGACATACTATACATGATGGAAGATTGAACACATATACTATTTGGGTTGATGGAAAGAGACAAATATTTCTACCTTTGGTTAAAGAATCTATTTGTGAGGTATGTACATCTGTAAAATTTTGTTAAGGATATGAAGAGGAATGATGTATGTTATGCTTTGATTCCTAACAAACTGAGTGAGAAAATAGAAGATAAAGTTCCTAAAGAAGAGAAGTTTCTCATCGAGTACAAGGAGATTATTTTTAAATAATGTACCTGATGGTTTACCACTGATGAGATATATTAATCATTGTATGGAACTAATCCCTGGAGCTAACTTTCAAAAAAAATCACCACACCAATTGACACCTACCGAGGATAAGGAAATCAACCGACAAGTTCATGAGTTGTTGCAGAGTGGTTTGATCAGAGAAATTTTGAGTCCATGTGCAGTACCAGTTGTGTTGGCATGTAAGAAGAATGGAGAATGGTTAATGTATACTGATTCAAGAGATATTAAAAACATCAAAGTTAAGTATCAGTTCCATATACCGAGAATGGATGATATAATGGATTGTTTGAGTGGAGCAAAATATTTTATGAAGATTGATTTGAAGAGTGGATACCATCGTATCAAAATCAGAGAAGATGATGAATGGAAGACTTCTTTCAAGACAAAAATAAGGTTTGTATGAATGGTTGGTTATGCCTTTGGGTTTAAGCAATGCACCAAGTACTATGAGGTTAATGAATGAGGTTTTGAAGAAATTCTTGGGTAAATTTGTGATTGTATACTTGGATGACATTTTGATATTCAGTAAGACCGAAGAGGATCATTTGTTTCACATCAGACAAGTATTGTAGAGATTGAAAGAGGAAAATATTCTAATTAATTTGAAAAAGTATTCCTTCATGAAAGAAGAACTTGTGTATTTAGGTTTTGTTATTTCAGTTGATGGTTTGAAGATGACTCCTAAGAAGGTTGAAGCTATACTTGACTGGCCTACACCTAAGAATGTCAGTGAGGTAAGATCATTTCATGGGTTAGCAAGTTTTTACCAAAATTTTATTAGAAATTTTAGTTCAATTTGTAATGCTATGACTAAGACAATGAGAGGAGATAAGAGAGAACTCAAGTGGACATATGGAGCTGATAAATGTTTTGAGACTTTGAAACATAAGGTTGTTGAATTTCCTATGTTAGCCTTACAAAATTTCAATAAGGTATTCCAAGTTAAATGTGATGCAAGTGGCAGTGCAATAGGAGTTATGTCGAGTCAAGATGGTAAACCTTTTTTCTTTATTTAGTGAGAAGTTGAATAACACTAAAAGGAAATATCTTGTGTATGATCAAGAATTCTATGCTATTGTTCAAGCTCTAAAGAAATGGAGACATTATTTGATGTTGAGTTAATTTATGTTGTATACTGATTATAAGGCTTTACAATATTTGGGTAGTCTGATTGAGTTGAATCAGAGACATATGAAATGGGTTGAGTATTTGAAGAATTTCACATTTGTGATAAGAGTGGAGTATCCAGCCGAGTTGCTGATGCATTGAGTATAAGAAGATATTTGTTGACTTAAATGAGAATTGAGGCTCTTGGTTTTGATGATATGAAGAATTTGTATGAAACTGAACCTGATTTTTCTGAGCCATGGAGAATGTTCAAGGCACCTATTCCAGATCAACCGAGAAGGTTTGAAGACTATTTGATTCAAGAAGATATGTTGTTCAAAGATATTCAGTTATGTATACTGAGAGGATCAATGAGAACCAATTTGATAAAGGAAAAGTATAGTAGCAGTTTGGTTGAACATTTTGACATTGAAAAGACATTGAGTTTTCTTAAGGAAAGGTATTTTTGGCCTCAGTTGTATAGGAATGTTTAGAAATTTGTGAAGAGTTATGGATTTTGTCAAGTTGCAAAAGGAGTAAGTCAGAATATTGGATTGTATACACCGATTTATGTTCTCGAGAAACCTTGGAGTGATGTCAACATGGATTTTGTTCTTGCCTTTCTGAGGACAAGAGGTAATGATTCCATATTTGTTGTTGTGGATAGATTTTCCAAGATGACACATTTCATACCATGTAGAAAAACATCAGATGCAGTGCATATAGTAGATCTTTTATTCAAGGAAATTGTCAGATTTCATGGATTACCGAGGAGTATCATCTATGATTGAGACAGTAAGTTTGTTGGCTATTTTTGGAAAAAATCTTTGGAGGAAACTGGACATTGATTTGAATAATAGTTCTACATTTCACTCATAGACTGATGGACAAATAGATGTTATAAACTAAAGTTTGGGTAACTTGTTGAGATGCTTAGTTGGAGACAAACCGAGTAATTGAGATTTTATGTTAGCACAAATAGAGTTTTCATATAATAATTCAGTAAATAGGAGTACTAGAAAGACACCTTTTCAAATTGTTACTGACATACAACCGAGAGGTATATCACACTTAAGAGATATTGGTGGAGAAGAGAAGATGAGTGGTGAAGGAGAATAATTTTTTGATTTTATGAAGTCATTTCATGATGAAGTGAAACATAAGTTGGAGCAAAGCCATAAGAAATTTGAGGTTGGCAATGAAGTAAGGTTCATTTGAAGAAATACATATTTACTGTTGGAACATATGGTAAATTGAAGATTAAGAAATTGGGTTCTTACAAGATATTGAGGAAGTTTGACAGTGGAAATGCTTATGAAGTTGATTTACCTGATGACATGGATATATAACCTATATTCAACATTTCAAATTTATATGAGTATCATGAACCTAATGAAAAAGTGACAGTTCCGAGTGATTATCCTAAGAAATAGATAGAAGAAGTTGAACAGATTTTGGAGCAAAGAATTAGTAAGAGCAAAAGAGGAAAGGATTACATGGAATACTTGGTAAAGTGGAAGAATAAACCAATTGAAGAATCTACATGGATTTCTCAATTTTAGCTGGATTCAACTTACGTCATACCTAACTCATGATTCAGAGAATCATTTCGTTTAAACCCCAAGTGTCTAATGCATGAGCATCTTGGGTTCATGAAAATTATGTATCAACCAAAAATATGTTTTCTTTTGAGCTTAGTATCCTATTGGAGACTTTCAGTAGACTTCTTGGTAACTTCTCTAGAGTTCTTAGTTGAAGGTTGTGTTTTGTTTCACTGACTGGAATCGGTTACTGTTCTTGCCATGGTTTCATCGAACGGTCTCGGTGGCTCGGTGGTTTCCTATTTCCTATCTCACTGAGTGTGTTTTTAAATCTATTGTGATATAGCAACAAAAATAGGACACGATCTAGAACCATCAGTAAGCAACATGAACATGAACAAATCTGTCTTAAGATTCATACTCATCTCTACACTATTCATCAGGAACACTAAAAAGTAACCTCTATCTTAAAATAAAAATAGCTTTCCAGCATCCAAATCACAAACCACTCAAGATGAGGACTCACATCCATACCCTAAACTCACCATCAGGTTAGCAACAAATAATATTGCATAACTGATCCACACCAATCTAATAACTAAAATACTACCTTTGCTAGAACAACCAAAATAATAGTCTCTGATAAGTTCTTCATATCTCACACAAATAATCATGTGAACCTTTTCCACTTGAACAAGATCAAGTAAAAAAATTCCCAAACACATTTCTAGCTTCGTAGCATCTAATATTCAATATAGTAGCCGCACCACATAAATCATCTCACTGAACAAACCAGGAACACTATCTCCAATAGTACCTAAATATTTTGACATTAATAACAAAACATTAATGCCAACACATATATGAACAATCTCAATAATATACAAAAAATATCCCCCTTTGGAATTGATGGAAACATGTGATGTAAAAAATTCAAATCAATACACAAAGAAACAATATCAACAGTACTACTAGCAATATCCATATTATCTTCTTTCAATCAACAAACCATCTCTCCATAGCTGTCTCTCCCCAACATACTTGATTTTCACATGAATATCTCTCCCTCTTTGACATCAATGACAAAGACACATATATGTACTGAGTCATAGAGGCCAAAAATATTAACAAACATCTGTCAAAATTGAATAAACATCTCTCCATACCAGTAACTAGTAACCACTGACCATTAACCATTTGCCACTACTCCAGCTAAGGAGTAGCAAAGAACATCAATCCAAATTAATGATAATCTATAAACACACTAGACTAATGCATCTCTAGCTCTGATCAGGAGGGGTAATCACCCCAAACTTACCTTAGAGATACTCAAAATTATCTTTTGGCCCAAGGGCTTCATGAAAATATATGCAATCTTCTCTTTTGTAGACACATACTCCAATCTGACTTCTTTCTCATTGATCTTGTCTCTCAAGAAATGATATTTGATATAAATATGCGTGGCCTTTGAGTGTAACACGGGGTTCTTATAAATATTGATAGAACTTGAATTTTCATAATAGATAGAAATAGGCTCATCAATAATCACTTTGATATCTTTCAACATTTCTTCATCCATATCACTTTTGTACAATTAATAACAACAACATTTTCAGTTTCAACAGTAGATTGAGATATGCATTTTTGTAATACTTTCCTATGAAACTAATCTCTTACCCAAGAAGAATGCTTCACCACTAGTGCTCTTTCTACCATCCACATTACTTACCCAATCCGCATCAGTATATGCACTCAATGTTAAATAATCAACCTTTCCATACCATAATCCATAATCAATTGTCTCTATTAGTATCTGAATATCCTTTCAACAACAACAACATGTGGTTCCTAGGGGATAAGACAAAATCTAAGAAGGATAAAGGAAAGAAAATAAGATCTATGGAAACAAGGAGTAAAAAATTAGGGGATGTGGGAGGAATGTTGTCTTCCCCTGTATGCCCTTCGAACCAAAGACTTAGAGTGAAGGAGACCAAGATGAATATTGTAGATGGAAGCCAACCCACTATAATGGAGGTGGGATCCTTTACTAAGGTATGAAGATTATTTCTTGGAACATCAAGGGATTGAATAATCCCCATAAATAGGATATTGTTAGGAATATGATAAGAGATAATAGACCTGATACTTTCTTAATTCAGGAAACCAAAATGTTAAAAGAGAAAGTGGAAAAGCTTAGATTCTTTAAAAATGGTAATATTTGTGGAGGAGACTTAGAGGGTGCTTCTAGGGGTATTGCTACTATCTGGAATTGTGATGTTATTAAAGGGGGTATTATTTATCAAGGGAATAATGTTGCGTGTATAAGATTTAAGCATCTAAAAGATAATACTTATTGGGTTTTAACAAATATTTATACCCCTAATCCCAAAAAGGGTAGAGAGGTTTTTTGGAATAAGCTATCCTCCCTAAGAAACAGTTTTAATGATAAGGAGTGGCTTGTTATGGGAGATTTCAATACTCCCTTAAAAGAAGATGAAAAAAAAGGAGGAAGCCAAACTAATCTGGATAGTAGACTTGATCTGATGGATTTTATTGACAGTCATTCTCTCCATGATATTGAGTTGCAAGGTGTTAACTATACCTATACTAATAGAAGAAGTGGGAAGGATCTTATCCAAGTTTGAATTAAAAGAGCCTTGATCACTAATGAATGGTTTTCCCATTACTATTTCTCTTTATCTTCTCATTTGAGGGTTGGATCAGATCATAACCCTATCACTTTCCTGGCAGATTTTATTTCCAAGAAAAATAACTTTCCTTTCAGATTTGAAAAAATGTGGACTATGCACCCTCAACTCCAGCATAAGACTGAGGATTGATGGAGTATTAAAATCCATGGTACTGCCATCTTTATCCTAACAAAAAAACTTAAACATGTTAAGGATAACATTAAGGATTGGAATAAAGATACTTTTGGTAACATTTTTTCATCAAAGGCCAATATCAATATGGATCTAAAGGATATTCAGGACAACATCCAGAAGGAAGGTTATGTGAAGGTCACTAGAGAACATGAGAATGAGAAGTTGGTGGAGCTCCATGATATTATTGCTAAAGAAGAAACCTTTTGGAGACAAAGGTCCATAAAGGTTTTCCTTAATGAAGGGGACATAAATACCAAGTATTTCTTCATGACTACTCTTAAGCACATACATGCTAATAGAATCTCCCATTTGAACATAAATGGCACTATTTTGGAGGATGAAGAGGTTATTAGGATGGAAGATAAAAATTATTTTCAAAATCTTCTAACAAAAAACAAAGATCTTAACAAGGAGGATCAAAGGGATTTGCTGGGATGCATTCCCCATATGCTAAATGAGAATCAAAATTT
Source organism: Thuja plicata (assembly GCA_018584345.1). NCBI lineage: Eukaryota > Viridiplantae > Streptophyta > Pinopsida > Cupressales > Cupressaceae > Thuja > Thuja plicata. The sequence continues at coordinate 534,522 of MU224583.1, read as the reverse complement.
GGATCTTAATGCTATCCCCTCTAACTCTGAAATCAAAAAGCTTGTCTTCTCCTTTGAAGGAGATAAAGCACCAGGATCAGATGGATACCCTATGTTCTTCTTTCAAATGTATTGGCACATAATTGAAAAATATGTTATGAATGCTGTCAAGGAATGTTTTGGTTCTAGAAATTTGTTGAAGGAGTTAAATAGAACTTTTGTTGCCTTAATCCCTAAAAAATAGGGAGCTAATAAAATGGATTAGTTTAGGCCTATAAGCTTATGCAATTCGGCTTACAAGATCATTTCTAAAGTCCTTACCTCTAGGATCTTATCTATTCTCCCTTCTTTGATTTCTTGGTAGAAAAATGATTTTGTGCTAGGAAGACAAATATTAGACTCCAGAATTTTTGTCCATGAGAATGTGCATTCTCTGTTGATGTCTAGAAAGGAAGGCCTCATCCATAAATTGGATCTTTCTAAAGCCTATGATAGGGTGGATTGGGAGTTTCTTCTTAAATTCTTGAGTGCTTTTGGTTTTAACAAGAAGAGTATTGATCTTATCTTTCAGCTTGTGTCTTCAACCACCTTCTTTATTTTGGTCAATGGGTCTCCTACCCCTTTCTTCAAATATTCTCGAGGGTTGAGACAGGGGGATCCCCTTTCTCCTATCCTTTTCATTATTATGGTAGAATTCTTGGGTAGGTTCATGGAAAACCATGTGAGGGTTGGGGAAATTAAGGGATAATGTCCTTCTTCTGCTAACCAAGTGTGTTCTCATCAACAATTTGTTGATGATTTAGTTATCATGGGAGAGGCTTCGGTTAAAAATGATACTTATATTAAGAATGCTCTGAAAAAATATGGGAATGCTTTTGGTCAAACTATTAATTGGGAAAAAAGCTATGTGTTCCTCTTTAATGTTCCCGAGAAGAGGAAGATTAGAATCATGAGGATTCTGGGGTGCGATTTGGGGACCCTCCCTGGCACTTACCTTGAGCTGCCTCTTTGTTTGGAACCCCCTAACACTTTTTGGAGCTCTCTTGTTGATAGATATCATAGTAAACTTGCTGGATGGAAAGGAATTATGTTGAGCCAAGTGGGCAAGATTCAGATTCTTAGATCTACCCTCCAAGGTTTTTCACTTTATGCTTTAAGCATCTTCAAAATTCCTAAAATGTTTGGGGATGCTATTGAAAAGATTCAAAAAAATTTCTTATGGACAAGTATAGAGAAAAAGAAGAGGATAGCTCTCTTAGCTTGGGAAAAAGTCCTTAGACATGTTATTAAAGAGGGACTTGGCCTCCAAAGAATCTAAAATCTCAACAATCATCTCTTGGATAAATTAATCTGGAGATATTACAATTCCAGGGGAGAATGGACTCTAATTTGGGACAACAAGTACAATAAGGACCACCCTAACTTTATTTCTTTTCTTGATTATGATAGGGTTTCGGGAGGATATTTTATATGGAGGAATGCTATGAAAAATAGGGATATCATTAGAAAAGGAATAAGATGGAAATTTGGAAATGGAAGGAATGTTCTCTTCTAGGAAGATGAGTGGATTTTATAGGGTCCCCTTAAGAACTGTCCCAGATGGAAGAACTTTGAAAACATCTGCAAAGTTAGATTTGGAAGGACAGTGGAGGATTATTGGGAAGAAGATCACTGGAAAGATTTGACTATTATAGACATTTCGATGGGACAACTTAACATAATTCTGGAAACTACCACCCTGATTGAGGAGGAAGATAAGATTATCTAGAAGTATACTTCGAGTGGTAAATTTTCTACTTCTTCTTTGTATAATAAGGAGTTTGAAGATCTGATTGAGCCTTTTTGGGCTAAGGCCTAGATAAAGAATCTTACTCCTAAGATCATTTTTTTTTTCTGGATCCTTTTACAAAATAAAGTCCTCACTACTGACAACCTTATGAGAAGAGGGATGACTAATGTGAATAGATGCTACCTTTGCAAGAAGAATGAAGAGAGAGTTGATCATATGATTATTCATTGTCCTTTTGTTAGGGTGATATGGGACAAATTTATTATTATTTTTAATATAGAATGGGTTTTCCCTAAAAAATTTGAAGGGCCTTTTTAATTCTTGGAGACATCATTCAAAAAATGAAACTGTTATTCAAGTCTGGAAATTTTCTCTTCCCTATATTTGTTGGGGAATATGGAGGGAAAGGAATGAAAGAGTTTTCAGGAATAAAGAGGAAAATGCCAATGAGGTTTTTTACAAGATAAAGAGAGCTATTAAAGAAAATACAATGTTAAAAGATAGAATTATGGAACCAATCTTGGAGGAGGATATTGTCTTATTTCAAAAATAGAAGATTAAAGGGAATTTTAGGAAGCAGGACAACACAATTATGAGAGCTAATGCTAGGTGGGATTGCCCACCCAGGGGGTGGATGAAAGTCAACTTTGATGGGGCCTCGAAAGGCAACCCAGGGGTGGCGGGATGTGGGATTGTCATTAGGGATGAGAATAGGGTTTGTAAGGGTATCAAAGTTGTCCCTATTGGTTTCCATACCAACCACCTTGTTGAGGCCACTGCTGTCGTTCATGGTCTCATCATGGCTAAGGAAAAAGGATGCAGGAAAGTTTGGATTGAAGGTGACTCTCTCAACATTGTAAATTTCTTGAATTGTCTTACCCCGACAGCATGGTCTATTTACAATATTATGCAAAAGGCTAAAGCCTTAATTCATTCTTTTGATAATTGTATGGTAACACATAACTACTAGGAAACCAATGGAGTGGTTGATTGGGCTGCCAACATGGTGTGTAAAATGGAGGTGGTGAATCAATGGGGAGGTGATGTTGACATGCTAGTTCAAGTGCATTTATTGATGAATAATGACCATTTGCAAAGAAATAAAAAAAGCGATCATAAATGGTAAGTTTTAATTATTTGTTTATGGCGGAAGTGACTTGTCATCATTACCATCTAAGGGGAATGTACTTAGTGGAAATTATTAGTTGGAAGTGGCACATTTTCTTGGTGCACTTCATTTTTATGAAAGAGAGGTGGGATATTTAAAACGACATTCACAAAGTCATCTATAGAGAAAGTAATCTTAACCAGAGAGAAGATATGGGAGGTAACAAGAAGAGAGTGGAACCTACAAATTGTGATGAATGGCATGAAAGGGAGGATGTGTGGAAGATCTTGGTGGATGGTGGTTTGGCAGTTTTCCTTGAGAGGCTTCATGGGCACAAATCCACTATCACAAGAATATTCTCAAAGACTTGGAAAAATGGGAAGGTCATGATCAACAACCAGCATATGGAAGTCATCAAGGAGGTTATTTTGGAGGTGACAGGTATGGGGATGGAAGGGCTTAAATTTTATAGATATAGGATTATCTCAAACAAGGCGTGGGAGAAGTTTCCTGAGGAAGACAAGGAAAGGGCTAGGCTGGTGAAGGTGGGAACCTCTTATCATGACCCTATGCACATATCCAGACCCTGGCGATATGTTTTGTTCATGCTCATTAGCTACATCACTCTGGATGGTAGGTTCACTAGGGCCTATGACCACCACTTCATGCTTCTTAACCACCTCAGACACATTATGAAGGTCAGTTTTCCTTTTTACTTGCTCAGCTCGCTTGATTTCACCATTAATAGTATGCAGAGGAAACCAAAGGAGGATCACGCCTCTCACTAGGGGCTTATGGTGTTAGTTTATGAAGTTCTTAAATTCAATAATGTGGAGAGACCTCTGGTTAAAAGGACTCAGAAAGATGAGGAAGACACATAAGGAGACGAGGAGGAAAGTATGTATGAAGAAGACACTGAGGATGAGGAAGAGGAGAAAAAGGATATAAAACCCCTAAGAAGGGAATAAAAAAGGGGTTTTCTTCCTTGAAAACCCTGAAGAAAACCCACATCAAAATCTTTGATACTGAGAAGGATATGAAGGATGATAGCTCTGAGGACAGTGACATAAAAAAGAAAAAGGGAAAAATTAATAATAAGGCTAAGAAGATGACTCCAGTGGAGGAAACTGCGACTGAAAAGGATACCGAGGATGAAGATAAGGGGACTAAACCTAAATCTGGGGTTAAGAAAAGAAAAAGAGGAGATATGAAAACCCGTAAAGGGAAAAATCTCAGCAAGCAGAAAATCATTCTTTCCTTGGATGAGGAGGATGACAAGGAAAAGGATGAGGGAAAGGATGATAGTAACCCTACTAAGAGCATGGAGAATAAAGAGAAGAAGGAAGAAGAAATGGTGAAGGAGGACTCTGGGAAGTGACTTTTTGGGAAGGAGGAATACCACCACAATGATGATACAGGTAATTTTTAACCTGAGGATGTAGACCGTGGTAAAGCTTGCATTACTGATTTTGCTGGTTTAATTAGAAAAATGTTAGGTGATAATGTTAACTTGAAGAATCAAATTGAGGGTATGAGGGGGGAAATGAATATTTTAAAATGTGTTGGTATTGGGGAAAAATCTATTGCTGAGTGTCTAGGGGAAATGAAAGATGTCATAGGGAATTCAGAAGCATAGGTTGAATTGGTGAATAGAGTCAACAAATTGGAAAATCAGTTCAAGGACTTTGAGGATAGAGCTCCTGAAGAAGATAGCGTGAGGCAGATCAAGAACCTAAAGGCCAAGGTGGACAAGCCAGAGGACACAGTTTGTAAGATTGGGGCCCAATCTATAAAGAGTCTCAAATCTTATATAGGGCAGGCCAAGAGTTTAATGGAGAAGCTAGAGTAGGATTCTGGTGATAAGGATAGCCAAGTTGTCAAGGATTTGGCTGGCTCGGGAACTTGCACTAGGGCTAGCACCAAAAAGACAAGCCCAAGGGAGGAAAAAGAGAAGGACAAAGGTGACCTCAAAAATACTATCAATTAGATGGAGGTTATGGTGATTCAAGCTCAGGAAATGGTTGATGGCATGTAGCTATCTTTTCCTAGGCCCTCCCCTTTTTTGTGATGTCCCTATTTATTATGTTTATCTTTGGGACTATTGCTAGCTAGTCTATCTACTAGATTTTTCTGTCGGTTGTCTTTTTTTGGTGCCTCGGCATAGTTGTTGCTGTACTTTCTTTGAATATTTGTGTAACTCTATTTAAAGGTTTAGGGTCCTTGTAAAACCTTTTTTTACTTAATCAGAACAACATGTGGTTCCTTCGGTTCTTCTTGAAATCTAGCAACAATGCAAACAACATTCATAATACATTGTCTAGTTTGTATCAAGTATAGTAACCCACTGATCATAGATCTATACCTTTTCTAATTTTCTTTAGGTGAATCATCATCCCTTGTGAAATCACAAATAGTAATCATAGGAGTACCAATAGGTTTTGAATTGTTCGTACCAAATTTATTCAATAACTCTTTCACATACTTAGACTTAGATATGAAAATACCTTTATCAGTTTGTGTAATTTGCAGCCCAAGGAAAAATTTCATCTCACCTATCACAGACATTTAAAATCCTTTCTATATCTCATTAGAAATTTCCTTACTCAATTTGTCATTTCCACCAAAAATAATATTGTCCACAAACACTTCAACAATCAAAATGTTATCACAATCTACTTTAAAGTAAAAATTACTATCAATAGTACCTTTATCAAAAATAGGTCCTAGTAAATACTTCAATTCAATCTACAAACCATGTCATCTTCATCGATCAAAGGAAAACCATATATTTTCTCAATGTACACTTCCTCTTCCAATTCTCCTTTCAACAATGTAGGCTTAACATCCATCTGATAAACTTTGAAATATCTATAAGTAGCATATGCAATGAACATCCTAACAAATTCAATTATAGAAACAAGAGAAAATGTCTCCTCAAAATCAATTCCTTCCATCTGTGAGTATCCCTTGCAAAAAAGTCTGGCTTTATTCCAAACTACTTCACCTTCTTCATTCAATTTGTTTCTTAGTACCCATTTAGTACCAATCACATTCCTGTCTTTAGGTCTAGGAACAAGAATCCATGTCTTATTATTTTCAATCTATTCCAATTCTTCTTCCATAACTTTAACCCAACTTCCATCTTTACATGCTACATTAACATCTTTAGGGTCAATCTTAGAAATCAAACAAAATTATCTTTTATCAATTCTTCCTCTAGTATGATAATGCAATCAAGGAAGGAGAAATCCCAAAAGGAGATGTCCAACTTTGCATCCTAAATCAACACATCGGAAATAACAAAGAAATACTGTGATATGAATCAAACATAACAACTTTTATTGTCATCAACAAGAATTTTACATCAACATGTCAGGCCATAACGCCTTCTCAATTATAACCCACTACAAAATCATGCGCATATCCTCAATTAGGATATGCTACATCTCAGAACTATCATCCCCTTGGATGCTACCCTCATTTGTTGGATGCTCCACTAAGATACATAAATACCCTAAATTTATACATTGCCACCAACAAATCAGCCAAAGAAAGGATTAGAAAAGGAAACGTGTAACAACATTTAGGACATGAGCCAAAATGTGATACACTGATCACCATAAAAAGAACATAAGGATGCACAATAATAAATATAGGTCCACATGAATTCCAACAATCATGATCTAGGACCGCACACATTAAGATCCAAAGATCACCAACTGCATAATAAATCCCTTGATCGGTCTAAAAAGGAAATGATCACAATACCAAAAACCACTAGATGAATCCAAAATTTAACAACCACAAGCCAAAAGAGATGTGATCATAGAAACATGCCCTAGATAGGTGCTAAACATTAAGGCATGATGACACACACAAACTCCAACACAAGTTCAAAAGCCAAATCGATCTCTCCAATAGGGTATAATAAAAAAATAGAACCAAAAAAAATTTCAGATAATTTATCCAAGATAAAACAAAACACAATACGATCATAGAAAAATATTAACCAAGGTGTCTTGAACAAACCCATCCAATCATATAAGATAATGAGCCACTACGAGTGACTGCCACCTAAAATACCAGAACTGCCCAACTGGAACAAAACAACAAAGAAACTGAAATGAGATATTTTTGGGTGATGCAAGATTGCTAAGATCCCAAAATTATCCTGTATAAGACACTCAGAGTTAATAAAAAGTGAGCCTCTCGCTTTACAGTTGTAAAAGAAATCCACAACTGGATAAAGAGATTTCATTTTGACTTTAGGATTCTAAACCCTCATGGTTAAGAATATAAACTAGTGCACAAGAACTCTCTACCCCCTCTGATCTGATTTTCACATCCTCGGCACAAAATCAAACTAGATACCAAAATCTCTGACAAAACCAAACTTATCAGCAACAGAACTAAACTCAAGATCTGCACTCTCCTTCTCAAACCCACTTATCAACCTCAACCACTCATTCTCATCATACATCTTAACACCCTCTATCATAAATCCATCAACAATAAGGAAATCAAGAACACTACGAAATCCACCACCTTTATCCTTTAGTCATTCATCCATCTTCATCATCATCAACTCTATCCTCCTATCAGTCTTCACTCTCAACATATCCATCCTCATGCTCACGTACTCATCTCTGTCAAGGAAATACAATCCTTCTTTCCACACCTGCACTGCAACACAAGAGACAATATCCTCTTCCACATAATCAATTTGATTAGAATCAACATCAACAAAGAACCACATGTATCCTCTCTCACACCCTCTAGGTAATCTCTATAACAAATCAACACTCAACTAAAACAAATTAGTCTAAAAATTTCCATCAACATCATACACACAATCAAAACTAAGAGTCTTATCACAAGCCCTCTCATACTCACTAATCTCATTAACAAAAACACCCTTACTGCAAACAACATAAGATTCAACAACCACCCCAACAAGGTCATCAGATTCAACCAAAGGACTTTAAATTCCAACTTCAACAACATCAACTTCTTCAATATCAACAATCTTATTATCCTCCTTAATAACAAGACATTCCTCAACTATCTCATTAGATCCAAGCAAAAAATTATTAAATTCACCCATAACCACACCTACCTTATCCTTTGCATTCTCAATCAAAACTTTCACTAGTGTACCATACCTAATCAAGCTCAACCTCAATCTCAGTAGTAATCTTAACTTGCTTTCTCCTCCTTTGAACAATCCTTCTCACAGGCCAAACAATCCACCTCTTGATTGGTAAATGCCAACTCAACCTCTTCAGTTCTTCATTATCTTCTTCACACTCACTTTCAAGTTTAGGATTCTTCCTTAAACCAACTAAAGAATTACAAATCTCAAACCTCAACTCAACCCTAAGGTCTTCAAAAATTTTCTTCACACTTCTATGGTTCATCATATCCAATGACCTCCCTCTGTTTACGAGATGCAACAACCTCTACTCAACGTTCTGACTGCAAGATCTAAATTGCCTTTCACTCAATAATCTATTGAACATTCTCTTAGCCTACCTCAATTTGGTTATCTATCCACCTGTTAGGGATTTTTCTTGTATGAACCACAGTGCTTGAAATGTCTATTTGAACACTATGCTTTCTAATACTGATTCAGGAAAAAGAAAAGCCTAATTGCTAAGGACTGGATAAGGTCCTTCTTCATTT
>MU224583.1:482418-509590 GCA_018584345.1 Thuja plicata | reverse complement strand
TTGAATCCTCAATCTTCTTGTATGAATATCATCTTCATCCAAGAGATTCCTTGTTGCATCTTCCTCTATGAACTCACAATGGACATTTGTATTGGGGATTGTAGGAGTATACAATCTCCTTACCCCTGCCATAAAACCCTCTGGGTCAATGTATCTATAAGGGGCTGTCCCCATCCTATATCTTTCCAACCATTGACCTATTGCATCAATGGCACCCTTGCCAATTGTGAAGTTAGAAATTTTAAATTGCCTAGGGGTCAAAGTCCCCTTCTTATGTGGTGCAAAATGCTCATTGTCTATCAACAAAAGCTACCATATAAACTCCATTGTTGCCACCCTTGCTGGTACATAATATGGTAATAGATGAGGTGGGTGGATACACCCATATACCCTGATGACTGTGTAATTTTCTTCTAAAAATAAGTCACCCCAATTATGCTTTCCACCCCAGCTATCTGTATACTCACAGGGCCTAAGCAGTTGTATAACTTTTGATGGGATTCTTGTTCTGTTGGTCCCCAAACTCTATAATATTGGATACACAATCCAATTATGAAAGGCACAATAGTCACACTCCCTAGAAGTGTAATTCCAAACCCTCACCCAAAATTGGATAGGATTTGGTCCTGATTTGTAGAACCTTTGAGGGGTTAAATTATTAACATCCATAATGACAAAATTGAAATGCAAAAGGAGATGCATAAGAACTAAATAATGTAAAAACTTGGGCTCCTTCTCCTTTGGGTTCTTCATTATCTTCTGGGTTGCAATGAAACCCTCATGCATTTCATCTATGATGTGTTGAATATAATCATAACTGGTGTTAGAGTGGACCTCTTGTAGTTCCAACACCATCATCAGAATCCCTGCATCAATCTTTTCTGCATCACCATCTACTCCCAGCACTCTGCACAGGGTATAGGCAACATACTTGATATAGAACTGTAGATCCTTGTAATAATATGAGCTGTCCCCGGACATAGGATCTAAATACTTTCTCACTTCTTTTATCATATGTTGTAACAACTAGCTCCTAGCAATCCCAAGCTTCATAGTATACCTCTGTTTTTGTTTTGTCATGTCAATTTTGGTAGACATGGTGTGGTATAAGCCGAAGGCTTGCATGAACGAATTCCTATTTAGTATCAATAGCGCAGTGCCATCATCCCTCCTGATGGTCTTAGATAAAACATCATAGTGATTGGCTAGGTCTAAAAACAAGTCTACATCCAGGAAGACATCAGAAACAATTAACCTTGCTAAACCACAGGTCCAAGGGTTTGACACTGCGATGGCCTTATCAGAATTCTTATAGAAATAGTTGAAGAGAGAAAAACCTGTTGTTCCTGGAGTCACAGCATCTCGAATATCTTTATATTCATCAATGAGGACATTAGCATTAACCTTCTTGTTTTGTGTCGGACCATGAAGGAGACGGAGGAATTCATCTGAGTAGTTCACTTTTCCCTTTGCCTCGTCCTCCACCCTCTCACTTTCTCCACTGGTCAAAGCTACACTCACTGCTCTGCTCATGTTTTCAGTGTTTTAATTCTCCTCTTTATTACCAGTATTGAAACAAATCTATCACAGAGACTCACAGAATGTCTTGTGCACAATTCTGGGAATAATGAACTTTTAAAATCACCGAAAACACTGCAAACCTTTGAATTTTACTCTGTTCTGGAAACTGAACTTCTTTAAGTCTAGCATTTCTGAAAGCAAGGTGAATGTAAATGAAAAAGCAATCATCTCCTTATAGTAACCATTCAAAGTTCATAGCTCATGATTCTCAGAACATCAATTCTATCTTAAATTCCACATACTATGAACATAATTGAAAACCTAGCCGTAGTTTCCTGAGTGTGACAGGAAAATCAAATTTGTAAAACTGAATCCTCGGCTAAACCTTATAAAATTCAAATGAGATGACATGTCACCCTTGGATTGGTCCTTTGTCATACATCTCAGCTACCCTTTTTCTGCACAGTAATCAAAATCTGGAAATCTGATTGGCCGCCGAATAATTCATACTGACATATTTAATACTGGCGCCTTTTCACAGAAATTAACATTAAGCGACAAGGTGACTGCACTCATTTTCTCTGTCGCTGATCCCAATCCTTAACCCGTGGTTTATCCGGAGACATGGCGACTGTGCAACTTCCTTTCCATTACTAACCAGAGTCAATATTTGGCGACCACGCGACACAAGGCAAATCTAAGTGGCCAGTGGTTATCACTAACCCATGTTCTTTTCTCAGACTATGAGACTAACAGTTAGTGTTATCTTTTGTAGTTATTTCTTAGTCGCCCAATGTTATCTCTTTTCTGCCAGACTACGCGACAATCCTTAGTTGCTTGATCGCCAAATGCAGATGCTGAATGCCAAAAGACTTCATCTCGCGACTACCCGACATACCCTTAGCCGCTGAGTTGCGAGGAATTTTCTCCTTAGGGTATTTTATTCTCAGACTTGGCGACTACCATAGGATCTTTTCATAATTTCATCTGATGGCTGTCACTTAATCACTAAGTAACTTATCATACCTTTAAAACATTCCGAGACCCTGCAACTAGAAGTTACCCTTAAGTAGTCTTGAAGTCGCTGAATATACTTATATCTTTATGTGGTCATTCTTGAATCCACTTACCTCTTGACAGATGTCTTCTTCTGATTTGCAAACTGAGTTATCTAGCGACAACCCGACCGTGCCTTGTCCAAAACCATAAAAGGTTAGTCTCTAAGTCTCGGCAGTTTCAACTTAACCGGCCTCTTTTCTGGAGACTGCGCGACTAAAGGCTTTGCATTACACTTAGTATTAGACTAATTTAGCGATTATGTGACAAAGGGTAATCGCAATGTCTCTTAATAAACTCTTAACTGCAGAAAACATCTTGCAATCACCCGACTAGCCTGTGAGCCCACTAATATATTATGGCTCTGTTCAAATGATTCAGCGATTACGCGACACAGAATGAATCGTGAAGTCTGGGAAAGAATAGGGAATATTCCTACACTGCATGAGACTACACGACACAGGCTAATCGCAAAGTCGGGGATAAAAGGGAATATGCTATTTCAAGTTGTGCGACTAAGAGATTGCAATAGAGCTCATGACTTAAGTGAGGCAAAAATTAACTGAGAAACATAAATGAATGAACGCCTTAGGATTTTTCTTCAAAATTGAACATTTGAATGATAGCTAGGGTTTAAGACTTTGAACATTTTCATAGGTTTTAGGATTTTAGGCATGAAAACATGAAAACCTGAAGAGGGAAGACCACAGAATGGAGGAAAAAGAAGGCAAAACCTGGAATACAACCAACACCACCAACATGATGTCTCAAGGAACTCAACCCACTCTGAGCTTCACAATTAGAAACAACTACTCTCCAATCTATCCTCGCTCAAATCCTCTACCTTTGTAGGTCAGATCTACATTCTTCCATCCCACAAGAAGCCTTCCACATAATCACAAGCTTAGGTAAAAGTAATCAACCACCACATCAAAAACATTACTCTTATAAAAACATACAAGACATCAATCAGTAAAAATAACTCAACCTTTCACAAAAATCCCTTCGAACAACTCTTGCGCAAGTCCTTCATTGATGCGATCCAGATATGGTCTCTGCTACCTCACACAAAATACCCCAGGAACTTCACAAGTCTAGGATCTCAGATTATTGCCACCACAAGATCAAAACTCTCTCTGATACCATCTGATGCAGTTAAGGAAGGAGAAATACCCAAAGGAGATGTCTAGACTTGCAACCTAAATCAACACATCAAAAATAAAAAAGAAACATAGTGACATGAATCATACATAACAAATTTTATTGTCATCAACAAGAATTTTACATCAACATGCTAGGTTGTAAGGCCTTCCCAGATACTGTCCACTATAAAATCACTCTCAAATTCTACATTTTGATCTACTACATATCAGAACTATCATCCCCTTGGATGCTACCCTCCTTTTCAAGATGCTCCCCTAAGATACATCAATACAGTACATTTATACATTGCCACCAACAAGTTGGCCAAACAAAGGATTACAAAAGGAAACATGTCACAAAATTTATGAAAAGACCCAAAATGTGAAACATCGATCACCATAAATATAACATAAGGATGCACGATCATAAATATAGGTCCACACTAATTTCTATAATCATGATCCATAACCACACACTTTAAGATCTAACAATCACCAACTGTACGATAAATCTCTTGATTGGTCTAAACAAGAAATGATCATGATACCCACAACCACTAGATGAATCCAAATTTGAACAACCATAAACCAAAAGAGATGCAATCATAGAAAACTACTCCTAGACATGCATAAACATTAAGTCATGATCGCACACGTGAAATCCAACATAGGATCGAAAGCCAACTCGATCTCTCCAATAGGGAATAAGAACAAAATAGGATTGGATCAAACTTAAGACAACTTCTCCAAGACAGAATGAAAAATGATGGGATCATAGACAAAGATTCACTAAGGTGTCTTGAATAAGCCCATTTGATTGCATAAGATAATTATCCAACAAGGGTTACCATCGCCTAAATCACCAAAAATGACCAACTACAACAGAACAACAAAGAAACTGAAAGGAAATATTTTTTGTTGATGCAATATTTCCAAGATCCCAAGATGCTCCTACATCATATAAACACTAGGGATAAATTTAGTGGAAAATATTCACTAATTGGCAAATGTATCACATCGGCGACCTAGGATTTGGTGAATATAATGTGTATATCAGGTTGGTCATTTTACCCAAAATTTATAAATATTGGGTTGAATGCTCGGGCCCACTTCCCATCGGTTTATGTAATTTTCTCCTTTTCTTTCACAATATCGTCGATCAAATCTAATTTTTGGACATGGTAAATTAAAAAATTTCACCTACAATTTCCAAAGCTTGTCTTTATTGATGACCTAAATTCTGCAATGGTGTTATAAAGATATATTTAGAGGAGGCCCCAAATTTGCCTAGAATTTTGTGGACATGTGTTTCAAACCAACACCATTATCGCCAACTCTATTAATCATACAAAATTATTGGACAGCCCATAATCACCTTGAAAATTACATACGACATGTTATAATTATGTGGGCTTCACCAAATATTTTTAGACCTAATACCATATAAGATTCCTTCTGAATTCAACAAAAAAGATTGGTATAAATGCATTCATAGATCAATGTTATTGTACACAATTTGGTTTGGTTGGTTCTAATATCTCAATTATGATCGATAGAAAATTTTCAGACTACTGAGTGCATTAGCGACTGCAATTAAGGAAGAGGTAAGTGATTAATTTTTAAAGTTTACTTAATATAATATTATTCTAAATTCACCTAAGGTTTTACTTCTATCTGTCTGTGACTCTGCAATTTTGAGTTCATTCTTATTTAAAGTGGGGACCAGTTAGTGGTCAGTGGTCACCTGGGAGACCTAAGACATGATGAAATTTAGATTTTATATTGTAGAACATAGGGCCAATGAATCATATTTATATTTATTATAGTCTATTGTCACTTCTTCAACAAGTTAATATTTTTTTGGCAGACTTTTTTTCGTTGGAGGTGTTAAACAAGAATAAGGGTAAGGCTCCTGCATGTGGGGAAAGCCAAGAGAGGCCAAAAAAACATAGAACCTTATAATTGTACTTTGATGGTGGAAAAATTTCTAGCCAAGAGTAGGAAGCTACTTCATCACAAGTAGAATTAAGAGTTTCACAACCTACACGACATATTGAAGAAGGTGACAAACCTGATATCTCAGATCACGATGAACTTGAAGAAGATTTGTTAGGTAAATACCCAGAGTAGCCAAAATGATATAATCAAATTGGGTGAGACTAAGAATCCTATAGATGATGATGGTGAACAGAAGAATAAAATAAAATACAATTCAAAAAAGGATAGAGAATCAAAAAAAGATTGGAAGTGGGATATGTCGAGGAATTTTTAAATAGAATGGGCATTGATGTATCCATTCATTGAACTAGTGGACAATCCAATTGAAGGTGAGCCTCCGGTAGAATGTGGATGTAAGATTTGTACCACAATGAATAAGAAGGAAAAGAGGTTGCAGCTAAAAATTGACACCCTAGAGAAGCATATGGGTAAATTTTACGAAATGAAAACCATAGGTGGAGTTGAAAAATCAGTGATAAGATGGACAAAAAAGAGGAATCTCATCATGTTGGGAATGCATAATTATTTGAATTTTAGAATAATATATAGACAAGGCTTGCTAAAGTTAAAGGCTCTATTAAAGATTTTTTGGAAAATAAATGGAAGTAGAACAAATGGGAAAAATTGTTCAGTTAGGTGTTGTCTTTTATATATTGAGCGGAGGGTGTGCTATGACACATTATCCATCATTGAGTGCTTTATTACACTTTCTAAAAGTTTGTAACTATCCTAATAGTCACTGGTCAGTAAACAACAGATGGGAATGGGCAAGTTATCTTTCTTGTCTTGCCAAGGTTGAAAAACAAGATCTAAAGGAAATAATTGAAGAGTCAAACTTTATTGCATTATCTTTAGACAAAGTTACAAGAGTAGATAATACTTCCTGGGTATGTATGCATGTTTATTCTATACACAATTTTGTCTGCCAACCTCATCTACCAATTGTTTCTAAAATGAAGGATAATGTGAGAATGAAAGATTTATTTGAACTAGTAAAGAGTTCTCTAATTGAATATGGAGGTATAGATGACATGAAGAGTGCTAAAAAGTTGACGTGTATTGGAGCGGATGAAGCTTCGGTAATGCAAGTCCATAGGAATGGTCTTTGTGCAAAGATAGAATGTTCTTGTGCACCCTATGTTACTGGCATTCACTGCATGGCCCACATAATGAATCTAGCTTTTGGAGTTGTCAGCAAACATGCTCTAGTACATAAAATGAATTTTTATACACAAAGATCTACCAACACTTTTTTCAATTTCCAAAATGAGGTATAGAGCAGTTGTCAAAACCCGAGAAAGTACCCAAGCAGTTTTGACTCAACAGTTTGATTAGATTGTTTTTTGGATATGATAAGTGTTTTTGGTCACTAATGCAAAAGGGGGATATTGTTGAACTTATGGAAATACTTGTTATCAATTAGTGCCAAAACACTTAGTCATTACAGTGTTGACCAAGCCAGCAACTTGAAGTGCAACCTGAGCAGTTGTAGTGTAGCCTAAGAAGTGGCAATGTCGACCGAGCAGATAGTGGCAATAAGTATCACCCGAGTAACCAATGTTACCTGAGTTTCACACCAGCTCTGAGTGATCAATATGACCTGAGTAACCAATGTAGCTTGAGTGCCAGAGATTGGAAGTTTACTATGTCTCCCGAG
The DNA here is from genome assembly GCA_018584345.1 of Thuja plicata. Classification (NCBI taxonomy): domain Eukaryota; kingdom Viridiplantae; phylum Streptophyta; class Pinopsida; order Cupressales; family Cupressaceae; genus Thuja; species Thuja plicata. The sequence goes on along the minus strand of MU224583.1, from coordinate 502,216 downwards.
AGACAGCATATTGCCTGAGTGTCAGTATATCACTCGAGTGGATTACTGGAACCAAGTAACCGTATTAGGCTGACTTAGTTGTTATTGTTGGATATTAATTTATATAACGGAATACAACTTACAAAGGTATTTGATTTGGATAAGATATATATGTAAGATATTCTTTTATCCAAATGCATGTGAAATAAGTATATATGCGAATATGAAGTGGCAGATTGATTAAGAAGGCTACAACAGTGTAAAGGAACAACAAAGACACATCTATCACATTTAGGTGATCAGTATTATATCATTAGATCTCATTTATAAAATCATAGCTTCATAGCACATCATCCACCATTTTATCCTAACAAGTGTATCAACAAAATCCTTTAACCAGGTGGACTTAATAGTCCTTATCAAATCTCCAGATAGAGTTGCATACTTAAGTTTATTGTACAGATCCTTTCACAAGGTGTACCTAACAATCCTTATTGCTCCTAACAGGGAATGCCATAATAAGTGGTCAACTGTAAGCTTTAACATGCTAAATTTATACCACAGTACTAAATCTTATGGGTACCATCCCCACCCTATTTTTACTTTCTATTTGGAAGGTTTCTGGGTAACCAAATATTGTGTCAAGTGTTGTGGATGTTTATATCTTTTCTATTTCATTCATGCAATTATATTAGACAATCTAATAAAGGACAAAAGATAATAAGTTTTATTGGTTCCTGATTCACCCCCCCTCTCAGTCACCTAGCCTTAATATATTTCTAACAGATGAGTGCTAAAAAGTTGGTGTGTATTGGAGCAGATGGAACTTTCGTAATGCAAGGCCACATGAATGGTCTTTGCACAAAGATATAATTTTGTTGTGCACCCTACATTACTGGCATTCACTGCATGGCCCACATAATGAATCTAGCTTTTGGAGTTGTCACCAAGCATGCTCTATTACAAAAAATGAATTTTTATACACAAAGACCTACGAACACTTTTGTCAAAGTCCAAAATGATTCAGGGAAATTCAACACATTACCGAAGGAATAACCAATGGGAACAAAAATATTAAGGACAATGATACTAGATGGATCTCTTTGGATGGACCAACACATCAATTTTTTTCAAAATATCCATCGTTTCTTGGTCTAATGAACTCAAGTCATGACGAAGCAGGGCTACCAAAAATGTTTTAGCTACTACGAAGGTTAAGTAATGTAGAGACACTCTTAACCTTAGTAGGTCTTCTCCCCATGGTAGAGGAAATGAGGAATATAATGAACAAGACCCAACAAAGAGCTATGTATATTGTAGAATATATTGCGCTACGTAAATTGACATGTGTGATGCTCGATAATCTCTATCGATTATGTGATGATGTAAAATTTTCCAACTGGCTAAGAATCGTAGATTTGAACAATCCTGATAATTTTTTAAAGGTCATTGCAAATGGGGAATTATTTGCAAAAGTAAACATAGTTGAGACACCAATGCACTACTTTTCTAGGGTTAGATCTAAGGAACCAGAAAAGAACCCTAGAAAGAGACTATGAAGTGTTACAAGGGAAGACTTTACCAAGATCATTGAGTCTACAACTTCTTCTGTGAAGCACATTGCCTATGATCTTTCCTCATAGATTAGAAAAAAGAATCCCTCCAATCAGACTACTTGAATCCATGGCTATTGTCTTTCCTTGATATTGGAGTGTCAACATTTTGAAATATTTTCAAACTAAGCTACTAACTTTGATAGATCATTTTTGCAAAACCAAAGGACTCAATAGAGTAACTCTAAATGGAATTTTAGATGAATCTCATTTGAGAGAGAAATAAGGCTATTTTTCACACATAATGAGGGAACAATATAAAATTATGTGGAACCCCCATGAATATGAATTGGTAACAATGCTTTGGAAAAATCTAGATCAGAGCGAAATATTGGTTGATTCAATATTATACTTTTTCAAGCTTTCTGATTTGTGTTTGACCATGATATTGGGGTCGGTGGAGGATGAGAGATTTTTAAGTGCTTTGGGGTTCCTAAAGTCAAATCTAAGAAACAAAATAGACAATAATTTGGAAAATTTCTTGAGGCTCTATACATTTAGGTATGATTTCCATACTTTTCCTTACGATAGGGAACTCAAAATGCAGAGTGGTGCAAAAACACCTAGGTAGGGCTAACATGCAACCTAGGGATTTTAAGTTGTTTTGGTCTTGTAGTGGTCCTAGCCACACCACTAGTGGAATAATAGGACTAGGTGAGTCTTATTATGTTTTGAGTTAGATAAGGAGGTCTTATTAGGTCTTTAGTGTCTTTCTTTTCAAGCAATGTCCAAAGTTGCTCAGTTATGTTCATATTGCCAATGTTGGGGAAATAGTGGAAATGATCCATTAAGGGGTCAAATTGGACAAGGAATGGTTTAGGAGACCTATTTGATTTATACTTAGCCTAATTATGCAATTGGTTAAGTTCTTGAGGTGTTGGACCATGTTTTATGCAAGAATGACAAAAGTTGTAAAAGTTGTCAATGTTGTCATTGACAACATTGACAACATTTCTTGCAATAATGTCTTTTTGGGAATTTGAGGTTTCTAAATATCTAAAAGCATTGGGATAGGTTTATGGTCAACTATATAAGAACTCCCTTGACCTTTTCAAGATGTTGGTTTATTTTGCAAAGTTTGTGTACGTACTGTATAATTGAAGAAACAGTTGCAGTTTTACTTTTTCTAAGCATTTTGTGTTGTTATGGATTATATTGCTTAATCTAATGGATGAATAATTTAGATTAGTTCCTTTTGAGATTATTTTTGGTGTTATATTATAATTTTTTGTTATTTTATTTAGATTTGTAAATTTATCTTGTTTTAAGATAGTCGTTGGTCTGAACCAAGCAACTTCTATAAATGGAGTCATATATCCTCTTCCCACAGTGGAGTTTTCACGGGCCTTTGGGATTAGGGAGATGAATCCTTGTACATATTTTATAGTGAAGGAGGGTCCCTAGAAGTCAAGTAAGATAATTTTAAAGTTATTCCCTAGGCGAGCCAGAGTTGCTTGGCTAGGGATCACAGTGAAGTGCAGAGGTGATAAGGAGGATTGAAGGCATTGATAGCTTCAATCAGAGATTGTGAAGACGTAGATACATGTGTGGTGAATTCCCAAATTCAATGGGAAGGTTTTGTGAAGGATCATTAATGGTGGAAAAAAATATTCTGATGGATATGCTCTGTGTGCACCAAAATCCCTAATTTTAGCCTTGTTTCTAGAAAGTCACTGTACGGATGGTTTGGAGGGACAAGACCTAGAAAATTCTTTAGGTCTTTGTAAAGGGTGTCCAGATCAAAGGTTAGTTTACCACCTTGTTAAGGGTTATTTCAAGTTATTTTAGAAAAAGAGCCTAATTAGGCCTAATTTCTTGTAGCCCTATTTTGGGTGAATTTGGTATGTTTCTTTGAACTCGTCTAGGGTTCTAGTGAAAAGTGTGTTTGAGGGTGTTGGAATATATCCCATTAAAATAATAGAAGCCTACCTCTCCATATATAAGAGTTCTTGATCATGTTGTATCAATTAATGAAGACGGGTCAAGAAGAGCTCCAATATGCTAGGTGATATATGTTTTGGTTTCTTTGTTGATGTCTGCAAGTTGAAAGGAGAAGGATCTTGTAGAAATAATCCTTGGAAGGTTAGGGTCAGTCAAGAGCCCTGATAGGTCAAGAAGTGACCAATAGGATACCCTAGAGGAAGGTATGGTACAAAGAAAGACTTGTAGTTAAATCAGATTGGTATCAGAGAAAGTTAAAGACTTGGGAAGAAAATGTATGTCTGCAAATACTAATGAGTCAGTGGGAGAGTCAAGCATGGTGAATAATCAAAAAATAGATAAAGAGGTGGATGTGAAAAAGGAGAAGAATAGAATCCTTGAAGAAGCCTTAGAAGGAATGAGGATAAGGCTAGAATAAGTTGCTAGTGTAGCAGATAGGAACAAAGAAGTGGAAAGCAGTCATAGGGGTAAAAATATTGATGAGGATGACATTATCCCTGAACCAGACCCACCATTGAATGAAGAGCCATTCTTGAAGGCCATCAAAGCATTAGGTGGAAAATAATTGGAAGGGATACCCCTTTTTAGTGGGAAGCTAGACATTGAGGCAGTGATGGTTTGGGTTGAAGGAATGGAGAACCATTTCAAGTGTGGAGGGGTGAAAGAGGCACATAAGCTAAAGGTGGCCAAATCAAGACTTAGAGGGTCAACACTAACATGGTGGAAATACCTCCAAGATGAGAGGGTAAGATTGAGTAAGCAACCCATAGCAAATTGGAATGCAATGGTGACCAAGCTAAAGGATAATTATCTGCCAGATGACTATGAGATTCAACTTCATAGGAAAAGATAGAATTTAAAGAAAAAATACTTGGATGTGGCCTCTTATACAATGGAATTCCAAAGATTGTGTCTTAGGTCCAAGAAACAAGAAGAGGAATTAATCAAGGTTGCTAGGTACTTGGGTGGATTGAAATGGAACATTTAAGAAGAGATTAGTTTGTGGACACCAACCACAATTTAGAGGTGTCATCAATTAGCCCTAAGGCTGGAGGAGAAGAATAGGAAGGAAGGTGACTCTAACTTCAAGAATAGAGGTAGAGGAAGAGACCAACGGGGTCAAAGAGGAGGTTATCAAGGCAAAGGCAATGAGAAAAGGACACAAGGTGAGACCAAACTAACATATCATAATACTAAAAGAACTCCAAGAGGGGACTATAACAGAGGTAGGGGTAATAAAGGAGGTCCTAGAAGAGGAAGAGGGGGTAGAAGTAACTCATATTTTGAAAGTATGAAGTGTTAAAACTATGGTCAATTAGGCCATCCAACATATAGATGCCCTAAGAATACTACTACTTCAAATCATGATAAGAGAGTGTCCTATGCTCATGAGGACACTTTGAGTGTCAAAGCACCTGAGATTGACCATATGGATTCAGAGATGGGTGAAAACCTAATGTTTAGGAGGGTGTTGATAAGACAACCAATTAAGGATGAACCCAATCATAGGAAGGCTTTGTTTAGGATAAGATGCAAGGTCCTTGGCAAAGTTTTTAAGGAGATAGTGGACTCTAGTTCCACTGACAATATCATCTTAGAGGAAGTAGTCAACAAACTCAAGATGACCAAAGTACCCCATGTAAATACCTATAAGGTGACTTGGTTAAACAAAGGCTAAGGTGTATTGGTGAATGAGTAGACATGGGTTGAATTATATATAGCATGGTATAAGGAAAAACTATTGTGTGACATCCTACCAATGGATGCTTGTCATTTGCTGTTAGGAAGACCTTGGAAATTTGACAATGGGGCAGTATCTGATGGGAAGGAGAATTCCATCACATTCAATAAGGGAGGTAGAACTTTCAAGATCCAGTCTCTATTAGAAGAGGAGGAGCTACATTCCAAGACTCCTAACACCATGTTGTGTAGCGGAAAGGAGTTTGTGAAAGATATTAAGGATGAAGATAATGAAGGATATGCTAATTTTCTTAATCCTAAGGAAGAAGAGAATCCTATCAAGGATCCATTAATATCAGAGATACAAGAAATGCTAGAGAAGTACAAAGATATAGTGAGTGATGGAACTCTTGAAACCTTACCTCCTAGAAGGGTGATAAGCCATCAGACATACTTTGTCCCTGGTGCATCTTTGCCTAATAAGGCAGCCTATAAGCTTACCCTTGATCAAAATTTGGAAGTGGCAAGGCAAGTGCAAGAACTCTTAGATCAAGGCTTGATCAAGAAGAGTATAAGCCCATGTGTAGTCTCAGTTGTGTTGGCATCCAAGAAGGGAGGAAAATGGAGACTTTGCATAGATTCAAGGGCCATAAATAGAATTACAATAAGGTATAGGTTCCCCATACCTAGGATTGAGGATCTCATGGATTGCCTTGGAGGGGAAATGTACTTTACCAAGTTGGATTTGAAAAGTAGTTTTCACCAAATCAGGGTGAAAGAAGGGGATGAATGGAAAATGAAATTCAAGACCATAGATGGATTATATGAATGGCTTGTGATGCCATTTTGCCTCACAAATTATTTGAGCACATTCATGAGGCTCATGAATGAAGTGCTCAAGGATTTCACAGGGAAGTTTGTAGTTGTATATCTTGATGATATACTAATATTTAGTAAGACAAAGGAGGAGCATATCAAGCATGTAGAGGCTGTGTTGCAGATGTTACATGAAGAGAAGTTGGCTATCAATCTTGAGAAATGTGAGTTCTTCAAGAAAGAATTGGTATATGTGGGCTTTGTAGTGTCCAAGGGGTCCTTGAAGATGGATCAAGACAAAGTTGCAGCTATCCTAAACTGGCCACCACCTACCATAGCCACTGAGGTAAGATGTTTCCATGGCTTAGCCCAATTTTATAGGAAATTTATTAGAAATTTCAGTGGTATTTGTGCACCTTTGTTAGATACTATCAAGGGTGGGGTAAATACTAAGTTTAGGTGGAACTTAGAAGCAAAGAAATCATTTGAGATGTTGAAGAAACAAGTAGCCACACAACCCATCTTAAAGTTGCCTAGTTTTGAGAATTTGTTTACTATTGAATGTGATACAAGTGGGATGGTAGTAGGGGGTGTGTTAAGCCAAGAAGGTAGGCCTATATCCTTCTTTAGTGAGAAAGTAAATGAAGCTAAGAAGAAATACTCTTATTATGAATTGGAACTATATGCCTTAGTTCAGGCACTTAGGAAGTGGAGGCACTATCTATTACCCAAGGAATTTGTTGTGTTTACTAACAACCAAGCCCTTGGTTATATTAATACTCAGGATAAACTAAGTAATAGACATCTAAAATGGATGGAATACTTGCAAGCATTCACATTTACAATTAAGCATAAGAAAGGGCAATTAAACAAGGTTGCAGATGCACTAAGCAGGAGATTGTTGATAGTCCAAGAGGTTCAGTTGAATAGCATTGCAATTGATATTTTTAGAGATCTCTAAAAGGTAGATGAAGACTTTGGCGAAGCCTCCAAGGTGTGTACTAAATTTTAGAATCATTTCCATAGCAAGTTTTCTGATTTTACTTTACAAAATAGACTGTTATTTAAGGGTAATCAGTTGTGTGTGCCAAGAGGTTCCATGAGAGAGAATCTCATATAGGAGAAACACAATGGGTGTTTGAGTGGTCAATTTTGTATGAACAAAACCTTGGAGCTTGTGCAAAGGTTCTACCATTGGCCAAAGTTTATAAGAAATGTTACTAGGTATGTTGAGCAGTGCGTAATATGCATGAAAGCCAAAGGAGGAATAAGCAATGCAGGTTTGTACAAACCATTACCAATCCCTAATAGGCCATGGGAGGGTGTGAGCATGGACCTCATAGTAATTCTACCCAAACAAAAGCAAGGATATAACAACATTTATGTAGTGGTTGATAGATTTAGCAAAATGGGACATTTCATTACCTGCAAGACTACTCATGATGCTAGCCATATAGCATATTTTTTCTTTAAGGAGATTGTGCAAATCCATGGTTTGTTCCTAAGTATTGTATCAGATAGGGATGTGAAATTTATGAGCCATTTCTGGAGAACATTTTGGAATAGATTGGGTACTAATATTTATTTTGGTTCAACCTACCATCCTCAAATAGATGGCCAAAATAAGGTGGTCAATAGAGTGTTGGGTAACCTATTGAGGTTCCTAACTAAAGAGTATGGTCAGACATGGGATGTGGTCATTTCCCAAGTAGAGTATGCTTATAATGATAAAAATAAAAAAAACCATAGGAAGAAGACCATTTGAGATAGTTTATGGGATGCACCTAAGAGGTGTGTGTGAACTTAGGGATCTTGGAGGCATGGAGTATAGGAGTGGTCATACTGAGGACTTCAATTAGATCATGAAGGAGATCCAAGAACAAGTCAAGAGGACCATACAAGACAATACAACAAAGTTGAAGGACAAGGTTGATGAGAAGAGGAGAGACATTCAGTTTGAGGTAAGGGATTATGTGATGGTTCACTTGAACAAATCTAGGTTATAGAAGGGTGTCCCTACTAAGCTTCAGATGAAGAGGGTGGGACCTTGCAAGATCATAGCCAAATATGGGGCTAATACATACAAAATAGACTTAATTTTAGATTTGAGCATATCTCTTGTGTTTAATGTACAATACTTGATCCAATTCAAAGGGCATATAGATGAGATGGGTCAAAGAAGTCAAGGGGTTAGTAGTGATGTTGAGGCTACTGTATTACCTCCCAAGCCACAGTTAGAAGTTGACAGAGTTATGGATTCAAGAGTTAAGAAGTCTACAAGGCACAAGGTGTACATGGAAAACCTCATCAAGTGGAAGAATAGGCTTGAATCAGAGGCCTCATGGATTGCAGAAATAGACTTCAAGAAAGTGGGCATATCTGAAGATATGTTGTCCATAGGAGTGACATAACTTTCCTTTGTGGGGGAGTATGGTGGAGGAGCACCTAGGTAGGGCTAACATGTAACCTAGGGCTTCTAATTTGTTTTCAGCTTATAGTGGTCCTAGCCACATCAATAGTGGAATAATATGACTAGGTGAGTCCTAGGATGTTTTGAGTTAGATAAGGAGGTCTTATTAGGTCTTTAGTGTCTTTCTTTTCAAGCAATATCCAAAGTTGCCCAGTTATGTTCATATTGCCAATGTTGGGGCAATAGTGGAAATGATCCATTCAGGGGTCAAATTGGAAAAGGAAGGGTTTAGGATACCTATTTGATGTCTACTTATCCTAATTATGAAATTGGTTAAGTTCATGGGGTGTTGGACAATGTTTTATGCAAGAATGACAAAAGTTGTCAATGTTGTCATTGACAACATTGACAACATTTATTGCAATAATGTCTTTTTGAGAATTTGAGGTTTCTAACTATCTGAAACCATTAGGATAGGGTCATGGTAAAATATATAAGACTTCCCTTGACCTTTAAAGAGGTTGGTTGATTTTGCAAAGTTTGTGTACGGACTGTATAATTGAAGAAAAAATTGTAGTTTTAATTTTTCTAAGCATTTAGTGTTGTTTTGGATTAGATTGATTACTGTAAAAGATGAATAAGTTAGAGTAGTTCCTTTTGATATTCTGTGTGGTGCTAGATTATCGTTTTGTGTGAGTTTATTTATATTTTTAAATTTATCTTGTTTTAAGACAATCATTGGTTTGAACCAAGCAACTTCTGCAAATGGAGTCATAGATCCTCTTCCCACCGTGGAGTTTGCACGGGACTTTGGGATTAGGGAGATGAATCCTTGTAAATATTTTATAGTCAAGAAAGCTCATTTTAAAGTGATTCCCTAGGCAAGCCAGAGTTGCATGGCTAGGGATCACTGTGAAGTGTAGAGGTGATAAGGAGGATTGACGACATTGATAGCTTCAATCAAAGATTGTGGAGAGGTAGATACATGTGTGTTGAATTCCCAAATTCAATGGGAAGGTATGGTGAAGAATCATTATTGGTGGAAACAAAGATTTTGATGGATATGCTCACTCTGCATTGAAACCCATAATTTTAGCCTTATTTCTAGGAAGTAATTGTACGGACAGTTTGGGGGGACAAGACCTAGAAAATCCTTTAGGTCTTTGTAAAGGGTGTCAGGATCAAAGGTCATTTTACCACCTTTTTAAGGGTTATTTCAATTTATTTGAGAAAAATAGCCTAATTATGCCTAATTTCTTGTAGCCTTGTTTTGGGTGAATTTGGTATGTTCCTTGGAACTCATTTAGGGTTCTAGTGCAAAGTGTGTTTGAGGGTGTTGGAATAGATCCCATTAAAATCCTAGAAGCCTACCTCTCCATATAGAAGAGTTCTTGATCATGTTGGATAAATTAATGAAGATGTGGCAAGAAGAGCTCTAATGTGCTAGGTGATGTATTCTTTGGTTTCTTTGTTGATGTGTGCGAGTTGAAAGGAGAAGGATCTTGTAGAAAGAATCCTTGGAAGGTTAGGGTCAGTCAAGAACCCTAATAGGCAAAGAAGTGACCAATAGGATACCCTAGAGGAAGGTAGGGTAGAGAGAAAGACTTGTAGTTACATCATGGAGGAAGAAATGTCAAAGAAGAGGGTTGGAAAACATTTAAAACCAAAGCGAGAGTTATAAAAACAATGATGTTAGTGACTCATGTACTGGTATTGGTAGTTGTTGAACTTGAGATGTAGTTAAGATGAGGTATGAAAAGTGAAGAAAACATAGTTAAGAACCAAGGAATCTATGAAGTTGATGGCGAGGAATCTAAGGATCCCGATAATGAGATGATGTGGCAAATTGAACTATTGTCAAAGTAGTAGGTCATAGGTATTTATTAAAATTATTATTATAGTCTACTATCTATATCTCATCATCAATCCTGCATAATGACATATTCTAATTTTAAAAACATGAATTTGGTTGATAATGTCATCAATTCTACAATTGATATTGATTTCCATTTGCATTATTCAACTCATATGGTACGATTCTTGAAGCTTTTCATTATTTTTTTGAAAATATAGCAATTCATATGATACAATTCATAGAGATTTTCATTAATTTATCTACAAATATGATACAATTCATTCATTAGTAGTAGTAAGTACACAATTTTGTGTGATTTTGTTTTCCAAAGTCAATATCCAATTTCAATTTCATTACCCTTAGCAAATGACCCTGAATTCCCTTTTATAGAAAAAAGGTAACAACAATATCTTCATTTCAATTTACCTCATGTGAATACTTAACATAAAAAATAGTATCACAACATCTCTACAAATGTACATTTATGCATTTGATAGGCTGGTTTAGAAGATTAGCATCTGCCACATTTATCCTGTTAAAAAAAATAAATTCAAACTTTAAGCTCAATTCAAGCCATTAGAAATAAAATATAGAGATGATTGAAATTACTTTCACATACTATGATTGATGAGATGATTTTGCCAATTTATTTAGGATTCTCCACTCTACGTCATTTGGAAGGCCAATATTTGTAAAGTTATAGTAAATGACCTGCAACCTCATCATCCATCCATACTTGGAAGAGTGACTTGAAAAGAATGCTCCATCCAATATTGCTTTCAAAATTTTCAATGGTTTGATGCAATTTGCAATGCCTTCATGAGTTGTGTCTTGAGGAAGATTGCCTAAATCAGATGTCATTGTGTCCTCCAAATTTTTTTTATAATCTTCTCTTCCAATCAATTTTGTTGATGAGTTATTAGGAACAGGAATAGGATTTAGAAAACCAAGACTTATCATTTTGGTTGTTTTTTTATTCATCTTGGCAAGATTTCTCCTATATAAAGCCAAAATTTCCTCTCCTTCCCTTAGTTTCTAACATTTTTGAAAGAAAGATGTTTTCTTTGTTGTTGCATGAATGTGGTCATGAATTCCTTATCTTGCCAAATGCCTATTATTGGTTGTGTTTATTTCTTGCAAAATCCATTTTACAACATTCTCTCTCTGATAAAGATTTTTGTTCTTCTCAACGTGCTCTTTGAGCTTCCCAAAATTATCTCTAAGACTTTCATTTAATTCAAACCAATCACACAACCTATTACCACTCACTTTTATTTTCCCCCAAATGTCTTGTTTTATTTTCTTGACTGTGTTTTTTACTTTGTCATTCAAGCTATTTTCGTAAGTTTTAATTGTATTATTTTGCTTCTGTAGCTCTTCTCTCAATTCTGACAACTGGTGTTCAGTATATTTTCTTATTTTGTCTTCTTTCTCTTCCCACTATTTTTATTTCACCCTCTTATTCTCCAATTCCTTATTTAACTTTTTTTATGTGTCGTAGTCTCCACGCTTTTGTATAAACGTAGTGAAGAATATTTTTCATCCTCAAGTTTTTATTGCTCTCTTCTAATTTTTCCTTCATAATTTTCATATCTACCTCCATATGTTCTTTCTTTGCAATTGATTCTTTAGAGGAAGAATCTTTGATCCTTTTCTCTAGTTCTTTATACCTATTATCTTCTTCTTTCTCCTTTGACTTTTCATTTCCCAGGTCTTCCTGCAACTTTTTATTTTGTCCACAAGCTTTCCTTTCTCTCTCCAACTTCATCACTGAACTATAGACCACTTGGTTGGTCATTTTTGACACATTTATCTTGGCTACATTTTTAATTTTAAATAAATCCATTTGGAGGGTGCCAACGTGAAATTTAGATGGATCTAACTAACTCTCTAGGGGATTATTATCTCTAGCTGGGGGCATAATAAACATGAACTCTATCATTTCTTTGTTTGGTTCATATGTGGGAAATATCACATTCGATGCAGGTCTTGCATCTCGAGCTACAACAACTGCATCCTTATTCAATGTCTTAGTATTTTGTTTATTCTTAATTTTTGTTTGTTTAAAGTTAGTTACCAAATCATTATATTCAAAATATAGGTTTGCTGACATAATTGAATGTTTAAAAGGTTAAATAGCACTTTTATTAATATATGTGCATCCACCTATTCCTGCGGTTCTAAAAATTGCATCATGAGGATTACAAACACGCTAACCCATTCCTAATCCTTTCCCACTATCACTAGCAAGTGGAGTTTTTGGACTGTTATGAGGGTTTTGTCCTAAAGGTGTGGAAATTGTTGGACTCACCATTGGTATTGTTGTCATAACCTTTTGCTTCTTTACACTACCTTGATATCTGGGATATGTTGGTTGTATTTCCTATTTTTGAGCTCGCCCTAATTTTTTTTAAAATGCCTGTCATTCCTATGCCTGATAGGTTTAAAATCATGTTTGAAATTGTTTACATACCTCTGCAAATGATGCTTTAGCCCTAAATTTGTTTGAAAATGTCAAAAACCCTGAGTCCTTAGGTCATTTTTATTTGAAATGCTAAAAATGCCCTAAAATGCTCAAGCTAGTTCTATTTCTATGTTACCTTTTTCATAACTTATGTCTAATTTATTTGCATGTGCTAATATTTTAGTCACATTTCCTCATGATAAAGAGAGAATATTCCTTATGATCCCAAGACTTAGCAAAAAGATTTAGTCATGTAGTCTCTTAATGAAATAGAATATGCTAAAATGGCTATGAGAGTTGGCATAGACCATTGATTTTAGATATAATCTAACGGTGGTCATGTTGTATCTTGATGAAATTAGAGTTAGTAATCTTATTTGGTGACTTCGAGATTTCTCAGTCACGTTATCTCCTGATGAAACCCATGGCTATGGGTTAATTTCAAGTGTTAAAGTTTCAGTGTTGTCGCCAAGTCTCATGATCAAATGTGAGTTAAATGAAAGAATTGGAGATTACATGACAACTATTGATCAGAGATTTAATCTAACGGTAGTAGGGAAGTCTCTTGATTAATGCCGCAGTTTAAAAGTCATCAATCAACCTAGAGATTCAACAGTCACTAAGTCTCTGGATAAACCCAGGTTAGATCTCAGATTAGACAACGGTGTTTTCGTGCAGTCGTGTGAAGAAATATGAGTTAAGTCAAAAATCAAGAGATCAAGCGACAACCATTTGATGAAGGTAAGATCTGATGGTAGTCGTATAGTCGTGATACAAAGTTGAAAAGTCAAGTAGGATCAAGCGATCAGGAGACAAGAGGAAAAGGTAAGACACATGTCCATTTGTTGCTAAGTCTCATGAAAGATTAGGGTTTGTAATAAAGATTATGAGACTTAGCGACAACCATCAGATACAGAGGAAAGAGAGATCAATGATAGTCATGTTGTCTCCAGATGCAAATTATAAAGATAAAATAATCACGCGATTATGAAACTAAAGTGCTTATTGGCAAGGTCTCTGGATGAAACATGAGTTAAGGAAATTGTCCAGCGACATAGAGAAATCAAGGTCGCCAAGTCTCTAGATGTGACCTAAGGTAAAGAATAGTTAATAAATGCTTTAGTCATGATGTCTTCATAAAACAAATGGTTAAGTTAAAAGATCAAGCGATTTGGAGATAACCGTTGATCTAATGATTGATCCTATGGAAGTCACCAAGTCTCTTGAAGAAATTACAGTTGGAAAAAATATTAAACAACAAGGAGATCACTCAGTCGCTGGGTCGCTAGAAGTTAACCAGAGTTTAATAAAGACTTTTCTATAGTGCCATCAGGGATAGTTGTTGACCAATCAGATTATAGAGATTTTGATAGATGGAAAAGTAGCTGTAATAAGAGTTAATGCAGCCAATCAGATTTGATTTTGATTTCTTTTCAAATTTTATAAAGCTTTTTTTGCAAAAACACTCATCAAAAATTGATTACCTGACAGTTTGAATGCCATGAATAGAACCAGAAATTGATATCACAGTGCATGAAACTAATGGAAAAAATGACTAGATTGTAAGTTTACCAGTTTGAAGAGACATCTACATTGAATTCTCAATTATAATTAAGGTTGTTCATTGTTATTTCATTTTACCAGCCTCTGATTTCTCAAAGTGAAGAGTTCATAGAGATTTAGAAAAAAATTGAATCTCCAGCAATAAGTGATTTAGAAAGGTGATTTTCTAATTCAGAATTCAGTAAATATTGTAATTGACAGTGTTCTGAGAGTTCAGAATTTCAGATTTAAGAGAAATTCAGAGTTGGTGGTGAGGGTTTTTGAGAATTTTTGTTTCAATATTGGTGATAAGGGTTGAAGATAGAGCAAAAAGGGAAGATGAGCCAAGCACAGAGTATGGCATCCACTAGTGGAAGAAGTGATGATGTCGATGATGAGTCAAAGGGAAAGAGGAATTACTCTGATGAATTTCTCACTTTGCTGCTAGGGTCAAGCCAAAACAGAAAGGTAAGTGTTGATACCTTGATTGATGATTTGTCTTACATTAGGGATGCAAAAACCCCAGGTTCCTTAGGATATTCATTGTTTAATTACTTACTAAACAATAGTGATGGGCCAATGCCAATTTCAAACCCTTGGACCTATGGATTAGCCAGGTTGATTGTGCCTAATGTCTTTGTAGATGTTGACTTCATATTAGAATTGGCTAGCAGATATGATCCCATAACCAAGACAATTAAGAGGGATAATAACAAACCCTTTCTTACCTTGGACTGAAATACTTTCATGAAGGCCTTTAATGTCTACTACCCTATGACCATCGAAATAAACTTGAAGAGACTAGAAAATAAATACACCAGAGAGTCTGGCATTGCTGTCAAGTTGATCAAGGAACATCATGTTCCTAAGAAGATTAAAGCATACATAGCACCTTTGCCAGGAGTAGCCCCATATTTTTACAAAGGCTTAAATTTCTACATCAAGTATATAGCATACACACTATGTAGAGTGCTTTGAAAGGATGCTGGAGTAGAGAGAATCACCTCAGATATTTTGATGGTGCTGTTGGATATGTAGAGCCTCCATACCACTTCTAATTATGACTATATCCAGTATATCATTGATCAAATGCACCAGGGATTTGTAGATATACAAACCAAGAAGGATCATCCAAATTTTATGCATTATTCAATCCTTATGCATTTGATCCTATACTATAATTTTCGACTAATAAATTGTCAGTTTCTACAACCACAAAGGTTTCACCATGGTTAGGCCAACCCTGTTCAATTCTGGATCAGAGTGTGGAAATATACCTCCAGGGAACAAGAGTTTTGTGCTTTTGAAAATTGGACAATTTATCCAATTCTTAAATGATTAGGTGTTGATAAGACTAGGTTTCCTGTTAAGGTAATATAACTGTTGAGGCCTTGCCAATATCTTGATAAATGGCCAGGAGACCATAATTGGGGAGACTTATATTATGAGAAGAACTTCACATTGATAAGGGTATATGGTTGTAATCACCCTCCCCATATATTTCCATTTCATGTACCACCAAGGATAACTGCAATGGAGTTCATTAGGTAGCTCATTTTGACAGATAAATAGCATTTGGTACCACACAGGAAGGGTACTTTTACCCCAAGGCAATTCAAGATTTATAATTTTACTATTGGAAAGAAGGCTCTAGACCCAGTGAATAACTGGATGAATCATTACAGGATGAACGTTTCCCTGCACAGATATGTTGATACAGAGGGTTTCATCCTTAGTGCTAAGAAATTGCTGACACCAACCATCCCCTACACAAAAGAACATGAAGAATGCATGGAGGAGGATTTAATTTGAAATATTCTGGAGGCTGAGGAGGTGGACAAAAGAGAAATTAAGTTCAATGAACTTATGGACCTGGAGAGGCAGGTGAAAAGAAAAGGAATGAAGTTTGGAGGTTTCTACCCTAACATGCCTTATTTGAAAAGGCTAGATACTATGATTGAATCTCATACTCTCCTATGCAGTCAATTAGAAGATGCATTAGTGTTTCCTGAGAAAGGTCAACCAGAACACTCTAAGTAAGAGTATGATGATGATAGTGATGAGGGCTATCCTTCACCTACTGTCTATCTAGATTATCAAGAAGTTGCAGTGAAGCAGGTAGTTGAGGGGGAAGATATCATTGACCTAACAGAGGTCCAAGAGAAGGAAGTGAAAAATGAGCCTCCACCAAAGAGACAAAAAATAGAAACAAGGGAACCTTCTAGGAAAAAGAAGACACATAGAATTGGAGCTCTGATAACTAGAGATAGGCCCTATGATCATTTATTGAGAAAATAGATCAGGGTAGGGAAAAAACTACAAAAAGATACAAAAGAAGAGGAAGAATTACCTCTTAGGTCATGTACAAATTAGAGGTTGATGCATCAAGAGGAATTCCTCAAGGATGAAAAATTCATTAAGACAAGAGAATTCAAGGATTTCCTCATATGAAATAAGAAACAAGTTGGAAAATTATTTCAATTGGCAGGTGGTGATCTAGTCACTCAGGAAGCTTTACAAACATTGCAGGATTATGATCCTGAATCTGAGGAAATTACATGAGAATAGGTAAGACAAATGGTCAAGGCCAGTGGAATATTATTTGTGGAAGGCTGGGATTTGTCTCCAAAATTTATAATAGAACGAATAAGAAGACAACCTGATGTAAAATTGTCATCAGAGAATCAGGTTGGAGATATGATCAGAGGGTTTGGATATAACCCTAAGTCCCAGGCACTTGCAATGTGGATCTTGGCTCCTAAAGATCAAAAGCTAGCCCTTCTAAATATTCAAGAAAAGGTGGAGGATAATAAGATCATAGGGACACTCCAAAATATAGGGGATTTAGAGATATGCCAAGTAATGACTCATTTTTCTTAGCTCAATGAGGAAAAGACAGCCCAACTATAAGAAAAATTGTAGAAAATCACTAGTGATACTAGTGATATTGTTAAAGATAGGGATCTAGCATTGGTAAATATCAAAGAACAAGAGAAACTCATAGATTATTTAACCAAATAGTTATTAGAAATAACAGAACCTACCCCTGTTGAGCCAAAAGAAGTGATGGATGTTGAAATCCAAACAGAAGATACAAGGGAGATACCTAGTGGAACAAAGCTAGGAGTCACAGAGCATAATAATGTTGTTTTGGAGGCATTGACTTAAATTATGCAGCATAGAATTGATGCCATCAAAGATAAGATTGATATGGTGTATGGGGCTTATGGAAGGTTTCTAGGCCTACAAGTAGCGGTTGCTAATTTTTTGACAATTTTGAATCCTTACTATTCAACCTGGTCTGGTAGGACATCAATTTTTGAGAGGTTGACATCAGTGCAACCATTAAGGTCAGATTTACCAAAAATAGTAACTATGGTTGGTACAGAGATAGAGAAGATTGGGGCCACCTTGTCCTTTTTCAAAGGAAAAAAAAATCAGATTTAGTCAAGGTTAAAAATGTTTGGGGTAAATTATAATAGGTTTATACCCCCCATTAGAACCGAGGATGATCAGATCAAGCCATTAGGGCTATGGGGATCAGAGTTTGATAATGTTCTTCCCAACAAGGAAATTTATATATCTGATCAGGGAGAATTAGATATGGAGAGGTACAATAAACTTCTAGATGAAGCAATAAAGGCAGAGTCAGATTGCAATAAGTTCATCATAGATGTTAAAAGCATAACAGATGCTAGGTGGGAAAGGAAGAAGGCTCAACTGGAAAGTATTCATAAATTTGAGAGGCCTAAGGAGGAAGATGTGACTGCATGGGATATCATGAAAAATCCCAAGAAGAAGAAGCCTATTACAATAGGCTTAGATGTCATGGATGAAGAATGAAGGACACCTGTCACCTGCTCTCCGAGCACAAGAAAGTTAGCAATCTTAAAGACTAGTGTAGGTTATCCTAAAATGGCAGTCACTAGATCTCAATATAATATCAGATGCTATCTTGAACAACTACAGACAAAGGTGCCAGAGCTCACAAAAGGACATAGTGCAAATCTGATTTCATTCTACAAATTTGTCCATCCACTGCTTGGGGATTTCTTGTATTTTGTCTTTACTATGTTTTTAGGGTTAGGTCTTCAAATCATCCAAATCTTTTTGCATCCTTGTCTTAAGGATTCCAAGATGATTTGAGAATATAAGTATGTAATTGTAGCCTTTTTTTGAGGAGAGAGTTGGAAGTTTTAATAGAATTGAAAGGCAAACTAAAATTGTGTCTGAACCTTTGTACTATTTTGTCTATCTATATGTATTTGAATCTTTAAGAAATCAATAGAAATATTTTTCAATCTCTATTCTGCATCTGAATTGTCTCTTTACATTTTTTTTATAGTTCTTGTGTGTTTATCTGTAAGGAATTTAAGCACACTGATCATAAGGTGATTCTTCAGTTACTTGTAAGTTCCTTCAAGGAATGATTAAATTATTTCAAGTAACCCCAGCGAACATAGCATTAGTTTGAGGATTGGATGATATAGTTGTGGGAAGAGGATAGTATATAAGGTATGATGACATATAACTGATTAAATGATTGACTATATTAAGTTGAAGATGATGCAAGACATTAAATCAGTTAATGGTTTGTATTGTCATTTATGTCAACTTGATATCATCTGTATGATCATGCCAAAGACTTCAGAGAGCCAATGGAATAAAGGTTATTCTTCCAGCAATGCATAAAAGTCTAGTATTCACTAAGTGACAGACTACACCGGCGGAGTGCACACCATCGGTAAAGACAGAGATTAAAGTCACAGTGATGCCCGATGAGTAGAAGACAATGTTGCCTGATGAAGAAGAATCACATGATACCTGAAAAGGTAAAAAAAATGTTTCCCGATGAACAAGGATCCAATGATGCTCGACGGATGGAGATCCCGAAGCTAACTAAAGCGACACCGATAGAACTGGCAGTTGTCACCGGTGACGAACTGCATTATTGATCGACGGAATAGAGAGATCAGAAAATGAAAAAATATCTAGCTGGTAGAGCTAAAGGGTAGAATTAACTGGTTGTTTTATTTTTTTTATTCAACCTCAGTTAAGTAAGTGATTTGTACAGTTGGCAAGAAGATAACTACGAGATAAATCAGGAGTTAAAGCCATAAATCAATTTGGCTGGATTGTTTTTCATGCCAAGAATCAAGAATCAAAGAACCTAGAATTAAGGAAAATCATGTCTATTTAAGAGACAAGCATAATTTATTCTTGAAGTGGTCGATACTCAATCAGATACATAGGGGAGTGAACTGATAGAAGATGTTGAAGAGAAACTGATGAAGGATTAACTTCATGCAGTCCTGATCAATCAAGTTGAGGGAGAGCTAAAGAATTCTGCAGACACTGACGAATAGTGAATCACAGCATCACAGAGAAGAAAGAGTTAAGTACAAAGGAATTGAATTGATACATTGATCAGAAAGATATTGTAAGTAAATAGATCTGAAAATCTGCAATTCAGTTGCATTAGAAATAGGTCATTTTGT
>MU224583.1:465856-476490 GCA_018584345.1 Thuja plicata | reverse complement strand
AGATAAATCAGGAGTTAAAGCCATAAATCAATTTGGCTGGATTGTTTTTCATGCCAAGAATCAAGAATCAAAGAACCTAGAATTAAGGAAAATCATGTCTATTTAAGAGACAAGAATAATTCATTCTTGAAGTGGTCAATACATAATCAGATACACAGGGGAGTGAACTGATAGAAGATGTTGAAGAGAAACTGATGAAGGATTAACTTCATGCAGTCCTGATCAATCAAGCTGAGGGAGAGCTAAAGAATTCTGTAGACACCGACGAATAGTGAATCATAGCATCACAGAGTAGAAAGAGTTAAGTAAAAAGGAATTGAATTTATCTATTGATCAGAAAGATATTGTAAGTAAATAGATCTAAAAATCTGCAATTCAGTTGCATTAGAAACAGGTCATTTTGTTTCAGTTTAACCATTGAAGCATTAAAGTCTCTTAACAGAGCAGGACTTAAAAATATTTTGTAATTGAGGTATATCCTAATAGATTACTAGAAGGTCAACTCATGATAGTAGCACCGGTATTACCTAAAGCCTATTGACAGTCTAAGGAGGCTGATTCAAGGATGGTAGTAAGATTTTGCATAAAACCTATTGACAGTCGTGAGACTGATTCAAGGATGGTAGTGTAGATTCCAGATACTTAGTGACAACCTATGTATTGAAAATCCTCTAACAAGGTCACATTTAACAGTGTGTTTGTAGCCTTTAACAGGGTTGGCTCCTAATAGGGCTCACTTCAGAAGAGTGAAAATTTGGGGTACTGGTCCTAGTGGTTTTTTCCCTTAATAGGGTTTCCACATTAAAATCCTTGTGTTATGTGTGTATGGTTAATTACTTTAGTGTTTTACATTCTACATATGCATTTATGGATTGACTGGTATACTTTGCATATTTACTGAGTATCGGTAAATACAGTTTACTGCTTATTAGTTATCAAGGAGAAAAAGGATAGACAAGGTAAACTGACAGACAGTTATTTGTTTCAAATATTTCAAAGGCATGCATCTTGTTGGGACTTAATAATTTGAGAATTATTGATTGGTGGATTAAAGTCTAAATTGGATAAATTTTTGAGGCCACTGATTCACCCCCCCTCTCAGTTATTACTAACAAGGTATTCTATCTTTGTTGCAAGTGTTTTATTGATTACCTTACTATGGATTTATACAAGATATTGACTCATAGCCCAGGGATTAGGCAGTGGTTTTATGTTTGCTAAGTAAATGATTTACAATCCAATATTTTCAAATTACTTAATCATATACACTGCAAAACAAATAATTCCATTCAAGTGATTGTATTCTTAGGGTAGAGTTCAGTTTACTGATTCCTTGAAGAGAGGATCATTAGGTTGCCTCTCCTAAAATCAAAAGGAAGAAGGATGAAAATCATTATTTCATTGGTTCATGTTATCAAGACCATAGCCTGGCTTATAGTACCATGTTTTAAATTAATCATTGCAATATCCAAGGTATTTTTTAAGTTTTTATAGTGAGGTCAGCAGTAACAAACCAGTGAATGAACTAGTACACTAAATATATTGATTGTAGAATCAATAATCTGTTATAGGTAATACATGCCTGAGTCCGTGGAGCTCAAAAAAGAAGGAGGTGATAATAGGTATCCCCAGTATTATCAAATACCTCATCAATTAGCCTTTCTCTTACATAAAAAGGAGTTTGCATTCAAGTATATAAGTATACTATCATTTTAGGGTTGTGCTATAAGAAAAAGATCTAACAGGATCCACTATTTTCATGTCCACTCGTAATGTCCTTTTTGAACCACTAGTACTATCCATGCCATCCCCACCAGTGGTAGTGGCACTTGATTTATATTGAATCAGAGTGCTTGGAAAAGGTAGAAATAGATTTGAAGATGGAAAAAATGAAGGTGCAAGGGTATGAGACTGAGTAGTACCTTTTTATGATGAACCTAATGATTCAACTCCAAGGACTGGTATCTCACCATGTTTTGGTGGAACTGGTGTGTTAGGTGGAAACCAAGGCCCTTTTCATGTGGGACCCAGAACAAACCAACCTAGAAAACCTATTTTTTCTATAATGTTTTCCCCTTTGGTATATTTGTTTTTCATGGACACATCAAATCCACTAAAAGTTGAATAAAGTGTAGTATTTTTGGGAGTGGGATCAATAAATGTGGGATCCCCAGAAGCCCTCTCATACTCATTATCTTTGTGATCATCATCCCTATGATATGATTCAGTTGGATACTCCTTATACCTCAAATCACTAAATATTTTATCCCCTTCCACTTCATAAAGATCTGTAGAGGTCTTTGGCTTGTCAAGATTCTTCCCTATTTCCCAAAAATATATTTTTTTGGTTTGAGTCCAATTACCATATTTACATTGATCCACTAGGTCTGTTGGAATATTTTTTCAAGATGGTTGAGAATATTTCTAGTAGAAATTGTAGGATGTCTTGGGCTGCACTTTTCCTTTCTGTTTGTGCAATTCCATAATTTGTGATGACAATTCTTGTATTGAAATATTATTTTCAGTGGCGTATTTCTCCATCTCTTTTTGACCTTATTCCAGGACTCCATGTTTTAAAACATTTCTATGAATAGCATACTCTCAAGTTGAAATTTGCTTGTATAGTCTCCATTCTCTCTAATCTTTGTTCCAATTATGTTAAGTGGACCATACTTCTAGTAATTGTCAACATCGAAGAGAAAAATTGTAAAAAAAACTTGTGCCCCTTTGAATCCTCTTCTCTCAAATGTGAAACCTCCAAATGAGAAAGGCAAGGAAGGAAATATCATTTTCTTTTTCTGACCATTAAAGAGAACATTTGTTCTCTCCATCTGCCATACATATTCCAATGCAAATACCCTTTTTGTCACATGTATTGGAAGTTTGTAGGGTTTTACCACTGAACAATAAAACCTTAACACAGTGTAGTCTTCCATGAAGTACCAATCATTCAATTGTATTTTACTTCTGAGTTGAATGCAATCTCTACAAGACACAGGAAATCTGGGAATTGGAGTTCCTATAATTTTATAATACATTAGTTCCAAAAAGAAGTCTACAAAATGGTTGTAGTCATGAACTACAACTGATTGTATCTTTGAAGTCATTTTTTTGATGATCAACTGAGTTAGCGATGTGATGATAGGCATTAGTAGATTAATATATTATCATTGATGTCAACTTATTTGATTATCATTGTGGTAACAAACAAGTATTATGAGTTAAATATTTGGACCAAACAAAGTTTATGTGGTCGGTAATAGAAGAGTTCTGTATACACTGAGTAACACTGAACACTGAGTATAGTGTATACTGAGCACAATGATAACTGAGCTAGGGATCACCGATACATCATGATAATTCACAGAGCAATAAAAAGAAACTAAAGGCCGACTAAAATGAAGAGTTGGAAAATTGATTCTTCCAAGGTAATTGATAATATTTGTTATGATGATCAAATGACTATGAAAATTCAAGGATGATCGGACAAAGAATATTGAAATGTGTATTTGACATAACTACCAAGGAAGGTTTAAGTGGCAAAATGAACGATGGAGATTAAGCGGCAAAATCTAAAGGATGGAAATTAAATGAGTTATGATGTCTATATAAGAGACAAGAGATTCATTATGAATCACACATGTATACATATACATGATGCACACACATGAAAAATTAATATATGACTGATCAAACTGGTTGAATATAGAACTAAACAATTTTGCAGATAACACTGAGCGACAAAGGAAAGGGCATTTATCAAGAAGAATAGAGTACGAAGAATTAGAGGAACTGAATTGAACATATTGAGTAGAGGTATTATTGTACTTAGCATAGATCTAAAACTTGGAAAACAAAGTTGTATATGAATCAAATCATTACTATATGAGTTTAACCATTCTTACAGATAAATCTCTTAACCAAGTAGGACCTTACACATTCAAATGAATGTTGAGTGTTTTCTTGTTGAGCCCATAGTGAATGATTGGTCAAGGGAGAACTCTTAGTGATAAATCCTCTAAATAGATCAAATTTAATATAGGGTGTTAACTTATCCCTCTATAAATTATAGTTCATGTATATTTAGTTGTTGTAGATGAGAACAAGGAGAAAGGGACTGATTACTTTTTGTGTCATTGTATTGAGGGAAAAAATTAATTGACAACTACAGTCATTGATGGAGAGGGTATTGAGTACCCAATAGGATCCATTTTTGTGATAGGGACATGGATTAGAAGGTACACTATAAAAATATAATGTGTTCTTGTTTGAAAACTTTGAGACCACTTTTAATTTCTCATTTAATTAATGTTGAGATGGTAAAAGAGATGTAGCTATTCTTTTTGCTTTCCTGGTTGGGTTTTTTGCTGTCCCTGCTGTCTTCTGTTGTTTCTTTGGGACTTTTTCTATTCAAAATGATGTTTTTTTGTTCCTTCCTATTATGATGCTATGGCATAGCTGTTTATGTTTTAAACTATTTATCTTTAAACTCTAGGTTGCAGGTCCTTGTAAAACCTGCTGTACTCTTTGTTTTTTTGTAAAGGTTTCGGGTCCTTGTAAAACCTGTTTTTACTTAATCAGAACAGTGTGCATTGTAACCTTTAATAGGGTTGTCTCTTAAGTGAGCTCACTTTAGAAGAGTGAATTATTTGGGGTTACCGGTCCCAGTTGGCTTTTCCCTTAGTAGGGTTTCCACATTAAAAATCTATGTTGTTCTTTTTTCTTTCCTGGTTGGGTTTTTTACTGTCCCTGCTGTCTTCTGTTGTTCCTTTAGGACTTTTTCTGTTCAAAATGATGTTTTTCTATTCCTTCCTATTATGATGCTATGGCATAGCTATTTATGTTTTAAACTGTTTATCTTTAAACTCTAGGTTGCAGGTCCTTGTAAAACCTGCTGTACTCTTTGGTTTTTTGTAAAGGTTTCGGGTCCTTGTAAAACCTATTTTTACTTAATCAGAACAGTGTGCATTGTAAACTTTAATAGGGTTGTCTCTTAAGTGAGCTCACTTTAGAAGAGTGAATTATTTGGGGTTACCGGTCCCAATTGGCTTTTCCCTTAGCAGGGTTTCCACATTAAAAATCTATGTGTTAATGTGTATGATTGTTTTGGATTGTTATTTTGATTTACACATTACTTTATTTGCATTGATCGGTAATCACAGTAATTTATTTACTGCTACTCGATATGGTGATTTGATAGATGTGTTGAGTAGTTTGAAGATAAGTTTGAGATCAAAGTTTATATTTCACCGAGTTGATTTATATGTTTGAAGTTGTCAAATGAATGTTGAGTGTTTTCTTGTTGAGCCCATAGTGAATGATTGGTCAAGGGAGAACTCTTAGTGATAAATCCTCTAAACAGATCACATTTAATATAGGGTGTTAACTTATCCCTCTATAAATTCTAGTTCATGTATATTTAGTTGTTGTAGATGAGAACAAGGAGGAAGGGACTGATTACTTTTTGTGTCATTGTATTGAGGGAAAAAATTAATTGACAACTACAGTCATTGATGGAGAGGGTATTGAGTACCCAATAGGATCCATTTTTGTGATAGGGACATGGATTAGAAGATACACTATAAAAATATAGTGTGTTCTTGTTTGAAAACTTTGAGACCACTTTTAATTTCTCATTTAATTAATGTTGAGATGGTAAAAGAGATGTAGCTGTTCTTTTTGCTTTCCTGGTTGGGTTTTTTGCTGTCCCTACTGTCCTTACACATTCAAATGAATGTTGAGTGTTTTCACTATGGGCTCAACAAGAAAACACTCAACATTCATTTGAATGTGTAAGGTCCTACTTGGTTAAGAGATTTATCTGTAAGAATGGTTAAACTCATATAGTAATGATTTGATTCATATACAACTTTGTTTGCCAAGTTTTAGATCTATGCTAAGTACAATAATACCTCTACTCAATATGTTCAATTCAGTTCCTCTAATTCTTCATACTCTATTCTTCTTGATAAATGCCCTTTCCTCTGTCGCTCAGTGTTATCTGCAAAATTGTTTAGTTCTATATTCAACCAGTTTGATCAGTCATATATTAATTTTTCATGTGTATGCATCATGTATATGTATACATGTGTGATTCATAATGAATCTCTTGTCTCTTATATAGACATCATAACTCATTTAATTTCTCATTTAATTATTGTTGAGATGGTAAAAGAGATGTAACTGTTCTTTTTGCTTTCCTAGTTGGGTTTTTTGCTGTCCCTGCTATCTTCTATTGTTTCTTTGGGAATTTTTCTGTTTGAAATGATGTTTTTTTGTTCCTTCCTATTATGATGCTATGGAATAGCTGTTTATGTTTTAAATTGTTTATCTTTAAACTCTAGGTTGCAGGTCCTTGTAAAACCTGCTGTACTCTTTGGTTTTTTGTAAAGGTTTTGGGTCCTTGTAAAACCTGTTTTTACTTAATCAGAATAGTGTGTATTGTAACCTTTAATAGGGTTGTCTCTTAAGTGAGCTCACTTCAGAAGAGTGAATTATTTGGGGTTACCGGTCCCAGTTGGCTTTTCCCTTAGCAGGGTTTCCACATTAAAAATCTATGTGTTAATGTGTATGATTGTTTTGGATTGTTATTTTGATTTACACATTACTTTATCTGCATTGATCGGTAATCACAGTAATTTATTTACTGCTACTCGGTATGGTGATTTGATAGATGTGTTGAGGAGTTTGAAGATAAGTTTGAGATCAAAGTTTATATTTCATCGAGTTGATTTATATGTTTGAAGTTGTTGTTATATACATCTGGGAGAATTTGGTACTGTAGAATAACTGGAGCTAACTGATTCACCCCCTTCTCAGTAATCTAACAATTGGTATCAAAGTGTACAATGCTTAGAAGGAAAGTTTTCAAGGACTTAAGGTAAATATCACAATATGTATAAGAGGGATGCACCTAAGTTGAACAAGGAGAACTTCTCAACATGGAAGAGAAGAATGAGACTATATCTATCAGGGATTGGAGATGACATGACGCTATACCTAGATACTAAATTCATCCTACATACTGGACCTTTCACTATTAATCAGATGAGAGAGAAACATGAAAACAATACTATGATGGTAGAACTTGATTATTCACTAATTGATGTTGAATTCGAGGTTATCAAGACATGTACATTAGGAAAGAAGATGTGGGACAAGATTACACTAGTTTATGGAAGAGATGAAAATGTGCAAAGAGCTAAAGCTAAAAGTCTCAAAGTAAAATTTGATGACATGAGAATTAAAGAAGGAGAAAACATAACATGGTACAACAACCAAATCAAGGAGGTTGTGAATGCTATTCATGGAGCAGGTGGAACTATTGATGGAGATACCATTGTAAGTAAGATTCTTAGAACTTTAATGCCTATTTATTCTATTAGAGTCTTTTTAATACATGAAATGAGAGCTAGAATTGGAAACAATATTACAATTGATAGCCTAGTCGAGAGTTGGGAGACTAATTTCATTTGAGCTAAACAATTTTGACAACAGTGTTGTTCCTACTGTTGAATCTGCATTTATGTCCTCTTGAAAATTAGTAAATCTGATAACAAACACATGGTATCTTGAAATGACAATGAAAGTGATAGTGATGATAAATAACGTGATTAAGTTGAAGCATTAATGGCTAGAAGATTGCACAAAGGTAAAGGAAGGTATAAAGGTAAACTACCTTTGATATTCTTTAATTGTAAATAAATTGGACACTTTGCTACCAGATGCCCTAAAAGAAAAAGTGATGAAAGAAATGAAAGATCTATGACAGAAAGGATGATCAAAAAAATAGAAGCAAGCAACAGTATGATAGAAGGAGTAATCGATATTACAAAGACAAAGGAAAGAAGGCATGTTACATTACTGAAGATAAAGATAAAGACACCGACACTGGCACTAATGAAGACATTGAGACAGTATTTGTAGCTTTGAAGGAAGATTCAGAAGAAGATGAAAGGTATGTTGAAATAACACTTATTTCTAAAGTTAGCAAGCATGACATTTGGGTTATTGATAGTGGCTGCACACATCACATGACTAGAGATAAAGAAAAATTTGAATTTCTTGAACATTATAATGGTGGATCTGTTAGAATGGAAAATGATACACCTTGTCAAGTGAAAGGAAAAGGGACTATATTACTGAACAATAAGATCAAATGCAAGAATGAATATTAGGTGAAAGGACTTAATTATAATATGTTGAGTGTTTCACAGTTGAATAACATAGGTCACCGAGTCACATTTGAAAATAGAAAAGCTAGAATCTATGATGAAACAGGAAAATTGATTGGCACTGGAGAACAATCAAAAGGTAATCTATTCTATCTTGACACTGCTGAAACTACTTGTTTGATGACAAAGAATGAAGATGTATGGTTTTGCAATAAGAGGTTATGTCATGTAAATTTTGACAACATGATTAAGATCAGTAAGAAAATAAAAGTAAGAGGCTTACTGAGCTTATCTAAACATGACCATATCATGTGCAAGAATTGTCAAATGGGAAAAATGTCAAAATCTAGTTTTAGGAGAAAAAATTTCTCTTCTAATGATATTTTGGAGTTAGTTCATACAAACCTATGTGGACCAATGAGAACATAGAGTTATTATGGTGACATATACTTTATTTTATTTGTTGATGACTACTCTAGAATGATAATTGTTATGTTCTTAAAAGAAAAATTTGAAGCATTCAAGATGTTCAAATTGACAAATCGAAAGTGGAAAAAGAAAGTGGTAAAGAACTGAAATGTTTGAGATCTGATAGAGGAGGAGAATTTATTTCTAGGGATTTCACTAACTTTTGTAATGAGTATGGAATTAAGAGACAGGTCTCTGCACCGAGAACACCACAATAGAATGGGATTGATGAAAGAAGAAATAGATCAATTGTGGATTGTGCTAGAACACTAATGATTAAAAAGAATGTTGCACAAGCATACTGGAGAGAAGCTGTTAGTACTATTGTATACACATTGAAATAAGCACAACTAAAGAAAGATACAAACAAGACACCTTATAAATTATGGTATGGTTATACACCTAATGTGAGTTACTTTAGAATATTTGAAAGTCAGTGCTATATTTTGAAAGATGAAAGAAATGGGAAATTTGACTCAAAAGGTGATAAAGGAATATTTCTAGGATATTATAATAAGAGAAAAGAATATAAATGTTTGAACAAGTCTTCTAAAAATATCATTGAAAGTGAAAATGTAAGAGTTGATGAATTTGCTGAGAAAAATGAAGAGGAAAGAAAAAGAGAACCAAAAGACTACAATAGATTTATTTATATTGAAGAACCTGACACTTTGCCTAAGAAAATACCTAATGTTATCGAGAAACATGGAAATGTTACCGAGCATCAGGGTGCACCAACCAAGAATTAGGAAGATGTTGCAACTGAAGATCATGATCCTATACCATCTGGAGAACACAATGAAGAACAAAGAATTGAACCTACACTTTCAAAATATGTAAGAAGACATCATCCAAAGAATCAAATTATTGGAGATAGAAGAGCTAGCATGATGGCATGAAGTAATTTGAATAACAACACATGTTTGATTTGTGAATGTGAACCTAAAATTGTTAGAGATGCACTTGAAAATGAAGAATGGATTAATGCAATGAATGAAGAAATTGAGAAAATACAAAAAAAAAATATGGACAATAGTACTGAGACCTAGTGATAAGAATTTCATTGGCACCAAATGGATATTCAAAAAAAAATTGAATGAGAATGGAGATGTAACCATAAATAAGGCAAGATTAGTATGCAAAGGGTATGCAAAAGAAGAAGGTATTGACTATGGAGAAAATTTTGCACCCATTGCTAGAATTCAAGGAGTTAGAATATTACTTGCTTATGTTGCATACAAAGGATTCAAAGTATATCAGATGGATGGTAAATCTGCATTTCTGAATGGGATACTGGAAGAAGAGGTATACATTGAATAACCTGAAGGTTTTTTTGATCCTACTTAGGAAAGCATGGTATGTAAGTTACACAAAGCATTATATGGACTAAAACAAGCACCAAGAGCATGGTATAAAAGACTACACTCCTATCTTATTAGTATTGGATTTATTAGAACAAGTGATAACAACAATTTGTATTTGAAAGGCGGAAATGATGATAAGACTCTTATTGCTGAAATTTTTGTTGATGATATTATATTTGGAGGAAATGATAACTTATACAAATCATTCGCTGATGAAATGAGGAAAGAATTTGAAATGCCAATGTTTGGAGAGATCAAATTTTTTATTGGTTTGCAAATTTTACAAGAGAATAAAGGCATCTACATTACTCAATTTAAATACATCAAGGAATTATTGACAATATTTAGAATGGAAGAATCAAAACAAGTCGAAACACCTATGGTGACAGTGATGCAGAGTGCAAGAGTGGAAGATTTGATCTCCTAAGACCTTTGAGGTCAAATTGCTCCAAGATGATAAGGGTTCCAATAAGACTTCAAGAAAGGTCTCAATCCTTTCTTTGACTGTTATACACCTCTAATAACCCTTAAGAACACCCACTGGATTTATAAACATACTTTTTGCAACTTTCCACTATGTTTCCTAGTCACTTCCCAATACAGGGCTACAAGGCCAGATTTGACAAAA
>MU224583.1:385039-450029 GCA_018584345.1 Thuja plicata | reverse complement strand
AAGAAAGTAATATTCTCACTCCTTCTAGCCTAGCAATGGGTGCAAAGGTCTCTCCATAGTCAATTCCTTCTTCTTGTGCATACCCCTTGCATACTAGTCTTGCTTTATTTCTGGTGACTTCTCCATTGTCATTCAACTTATTCCTGAATATCCATTTTGTACCGATGACATTCTTGTCATTTGGTCTCGGTACAAGTGTCCATGTATTTTTTTCTCTATCTGTTCAATCTCTTCATTCATAGAACTTATCCATTCATCATTATCTAGTGGAGCATTGACAGATTTGGGCTCATAATAACAAATAAGACATCTTGTATTTAGAGAATTACTTCTGGTTCTCATACCAGCCTTTTTATCTCCTATGATCTGGTTCTATGGATGGTTCCTTCTGACATATCTTGCAAGTACAGGTTCAACTCTTTGTCTATTAGCTTGATCATCATTTTGTTCTTCATTCTGTTCTCCATCACTTTGTGCATCATCTGGAGCAATATTCTGATCGTCAGTATTTGCAACCTGATGCTTGGGTGCAATGATTTGTTACTCGGGAGCTCTACATTGTTGGTCGAGTAGAGTATCAGGTTCCTCATTGTAAGAAAACCTATTGTAGTCCTTTGGTTCTTTAGTGCTTTCCTTTTCATTGTTCTCTGCAAATTCATCTATCTTTACATTTGCACTTTCAACAATTTTGTTAGAGGCTTTGTTTAGACATTTATAAGCCTTTCTCTTGGTAGAATACCCTAGAAAGATTCCTTCATCACTCTTGGAGTCAAGTTTTCCATTTCTATCATATTTTAAGATATAACACTAACTGCCAAAATTTTTGAAAAAACTTACATTGGGTTTGTATCCGTACCATAGCTCATAAGGTGTCATTTTGGTGTCTTTCTTCAATTGTACTCTCTTCAATGTGTAAACAACAATACTGATAGCTTCCCTCCAGAAGATTTGGGTGATCTATTTCTCTATCATCCATGTCCTTGCACAATCAACTATGGATCTGTTCCTTCTTTCATCAATTCCATTTTGTGTCGGTGTTCTTAGTGCAGAGACATGTCTTCTTATTCCATGCTCATTACAAAAGTTAGTGAATTCATCTAAAATAAATTCCCCTCCTCTATCTGACCTTAAGCATTTTAATTATTTACCACTTTTCTTCTCAACCATTGCCTTATACCATTTAAACATCTTAAATCCTTCTGAGTTATCTTTTAGAAACATGACTGTCATCATTCTAGAGTAATCACCAACAAAGAGAATGAAATATCTATCTCCATAATAACTCTTTGTCCT
Organism: Thuja plicata; assembly: GCA_018584345.1. Taxonomy (NCBI): domain Eukaryota; kingdom Viridiplantae; phylum Streptophyta; class Pinopsida; order Cupressales; family Cupressaceae; genus Thuja; species Thuja plicata. Next base: position 448,736 of record MU224583.1, on the reverse strand, counting down.
CACAGGTCCACATAAATTAGTATGGACTAATTCTAGAATTGAATCAGATGTATGGGTTTTGCTTTTGAAACTAGACTTTGTCATTTTACCTTTTTGACAATTCTTACACATGATGTTGTCGAGCTTGGTCATCATCGATAAGCCTCAGACATTTCTCTTTTTGCTAATATTTATCATGTCGTCATAGTTCACATGACACAGTATTTTTTTCCACAACCATATGTCTTTGTTTGTAGCAATCAAACAAGTGGTGTTAGTATTATTCACATAGAATAAGTTACCTTTTGTCTGCTCACCGGTACCAATCAGATTTCCTGATTTATTGAAGATCTTTGCCTTCTTATTTTCAAATGCTACTCTGTGACCTGAATTATTCAACTGAGAAACACTCAATAGATTATAATTCAATCCATTTACCCAATAAGCATTTTCACATTTTATCTGGTTATTAAACATTATAGTTCCTCTACCTTTGGCTGGACAAGGTGTGTCATTACCCATTCTTACTGAACCACCTTGATAGTACTCAAAAGTCACAAAATTTTTCTTATCACCGGTCATATGGTGAGTGCAACCACTATCTATGATCCAAACATCATTTTTACTAACTTTAGAGATGAGTACAGTTTCTATATACCTTTCTTCATCATCATCAGAATCATCTTTTACTGCCACAAACACCATCTCGATGTCTTCATCAAATTCAGTGTCAGTATCATCATCTTTGCATTTTTCTAGGTAACTGGCCTTCTTTCCTTTGTCCTTGTAGTCTTAGGAATCTCTTATTTTTGATTGTCGGTAGCTTCTGTAATCACCTCTGTCAAACTTATTTTCAAATGATTTGTCATTACTTTTGTCATCTTTTCTTCTGTTAGGACATCTTGCAACAAAGTGTCCAATCTCTTTACAATTAAAACATATAAGCGGTAATTTACCTTTGTATTTACCTTTGCCTCTCTACATTCTTCTAGCCATAAGTGCTTCAATTTCATCAAGAGCATCTTCTTCACTTTCACTATCACTATCTTTTCTCATAGTGTTTTTATGACTTGATTTACTTATTCTCATAGAAGGTTTGAATGCAGAATCTATGTTTGGTAAGCCACTATTATCAAAATTGTTCATCTAAAATGAAATCAGTCTTCCAATTAAACTATCTAGAGTAACATTGTTGTTTTCTACTGCTCTCTTTTCTTGAATGACAGATACTCTAATAACATAAGCAGGTAGTAAGGTTCTTAGAATTTTACTTACCACTGTATCTTCTTCTAGTATACCTCCAACTCCTCGGATAGAATTGACTACCTCTTTGATTCTTGTGTTGTACTGAGTGATGTTTTCACCTTCTTTCATTTTGAGATCATCAAACTTTCCTCTAAGGATTTCTTCCTTGGCTCTCAAAACATTTTTGTCACCACCGTGTACAAGTATAAATTTGTCCCACATTCGCTTTGCAGTCTTGCAAGTTTTGACATCTTCAAATTCAACATCGGAGAGTGAGGAAGCAATCTCTATCATCATGAAGTTGTGCTCATGCTTATCTCTCAATTGTTCCACTGTTGGTGCTCCTGTGGGCAATACATATTTAGCATCTAAGTATTGAGTAACATCATTACCAATACCTGATAAGTGGAGTCTTATTCTCCTTTTCCATGAAGAAAAATTATCTTTGTTCACCTTGGGCACATCTTGTCTATTCATCTTGTGATCTTTAGCTTAGGTCTTGAAACCTTCCTTCTAAGCACACAAGCTCTGATACCAATTGTTAATAATAAATGAGAGGGGGGTGAATCAGTGGCCTAAAAAATTAATCCTTAAAATTTATAACCATAGATTATGTCTCAAGTTATCTTTTTTCCTACAAGATGTATGCCTTGAAATACTTTATTCAATTTTCTACTTGTCGGATTGCTTTGTTAATCTTTCTTCTCTATGATTACTGATAAGCAGTTAACTATTTACCGAAACACAGTAAATATGCAAAGTATACCGATCAATCCAGAAATACATATGTGAAATGTAAAACAGAAAATTAATAAACCATAAACACATAACACATGGATTTTAATGTGGAAACCCTGTAAAGAGAAGAACCACTGGGACCGGTACCCCACATTTTCACTCTTCTAAAGTGAGATCTATTAGGAGCCAACCCTGTTAAAGGTTAAAAACACACTGTTAGGTGTGACCTTGTTAGAGGATTTAGAAATAGTTTGTCAACTAGTATCTGGCATCTAATGCTACCATCCTTGATCAAACACTCACTGGGCCTGTCAATAGGTATCGAGCATATCCAATGCTAATTTTGTGATCAAAACTTTTGATACTCCTTGGGATCTATCTCAATTATAAAATACTTTTAAGTCTTGCTGGGTTAAGAGGCTTTATGCTTCAATGGTTAAACTCAAACACTAATGATCTATTCATACATACAACTTAATTACAGATTCTCAGATCTATTTTAAGTCCATTACCTCTTTGATCAATATAATCACTTATACCTTTGCTCCACACTGTTCTGCTCTATGATGCTTGTCTCATTGTTCATCGGTGTCTATAGAATCTAGCTCTTTCCTCATCTTGTTGATCAGGACTGAATGAAGACTTTCTTCTCCTTCAGATTTTTGTTAGAATCTTTCCTCTTCTCTTTTTTTTCTCACCCAATCCCCCATTTGTAATGAATTGGGTTTGTCTCTATATAGACATGATTTCCCCTTTTCTTAGCTTTCTTGATTCTTGGTGTGTTCCAGAATTCTCGCCAATAGGTTTAAATAAACTCCTGATTTATCTTAAAGAGATCTTCTTGCCAACTGGACAAATCAGCTTTAAATCAATTACTTATCTCTGGCTTTATCTAGATGATTAAAACAATGATAAGTATTCATTAATTCCATCTTTTGCTTCTTGAAAGCTAAGCATTTTGTCATTTTCTAAACTCTCTATTCTTTCGGTCAACACTTTAGTTAGTCATCAGTTATAACTTACTGTTCTGTTGGTGTGACTTCAGTTCTCATTAGGATCTTCGTCCTTGGAAACACTGAAATTATTTCTGTTGGGTTACTCTATGCTTTGCTTGTCGGGCAACACTGTAACTTTGCTCATCGGTAATGCTGTGCATTAGCTTGTTAGGTAACACTATGACTCTGCTCTTTTACTCTGACTGTTAGTGTGCACTCCATCGGTGTATGCAGTCACTTAGTGAATACTTGACTTGTATGCATTACTGATAGCATAGCCTTGATTCATCAATTTTTTGAAGTCTTTGGCAGTATTTCAATGACCATATAGATTATATCAAGTTGACATCAATGAAAATACGATACATTAACTAATTTAATGCCTTGCATGATCATCAACTTAATATCTTCAAACATTGAATTAGTTACATGTCATCATAGCCATTCTTATCGATACCAACATGTTGAGTCTACAAACAAGTTGGCAATAAATAAAGGTGATATTGGTTGGATGCGATATTGCATTCATTACATCTCTGATAAACTTCTATTGGGCATTGGTCTACATAACGAGTCCCATCTTTAGAAAAATGCCAATGAAATATTTATTTTTCTCATAATTAATGAAAGGTTAGCCAATAAAATAAATAATTTTTCAAATGGTAGATAAAATTTGCGAGTACAATTATTTTTTTCCATTCTAAAGAAAATCATTCACCTCATATATTATAATTTTTTTTACTTCAAAAGAAAAAATTTCACCTCATACAATATATATTTTCCCCCACATTAATGTATTATTAGCTAGGATTTTATGGAATTTTCATACGACATGGAAAAAATCGCCCATACAAACTATTTTATTTTCCTAATTTGGAAACAAAATTTGCCTTCATTAAGAAACCCCCTAAAATATTATAGGATTTTCCAAGATTTTATTCCTTTTCCTAGGAGGGGTTTTTTTAAATTTATCCCTGTCTAACACCCAGATTCCTATCGCCAATAATCTGATTGTTTGAATGATTTAACCTTACATACTTGGGAGTCTTCAAATTTTCTTTTGTAGAAGACTCTTGTGTTTCCACTTCTTCTTCATTTGCATCTTCTTTATTTTTTTTATACCAATCCATTATGATTATAATTATGTATTTGCACAATATGACTTTCTTCTTCATCATTTGATTCATATCTGTAGGATATGACCTATTTCTAAAAATTTTCATCCACTTTCACATTCACACTTTCAATTACTCTCTTCAACCTTTGATTGTAACATTTATAAGCATGTTTTTTTGTAGAATAACCAAGAAATTTTCCCTCATCACATCTAGGATCAAATTTCCTTAAGTCTTCATCTCTGATTTAATATAAAATTTACTTCCAAAGATTCTAAAGTACTTAATTGTAGAAACATGACCATATAAAAGTTCATAAGGTGTCTTACCGGTTCCTTGATTAATTTTTACTTGGTTTCATGTATATACTACAGTTCTAATAGCTTCTCTCCAATAGATTTGGGGAAAATATCCTTCAATCATCATAGTTGTAGCAGTGTCTAGAATATTTCTATTTCTTCTCTCTATAATGCCATTGTGTTGTAGGGTTCACGAAGAAGACATTTGTCTCTTTATTCCATGTTCTTCATTAAAAGTATCAAATTCAGTAGAAGTAAAATCACCACCTCTATCCGATCTTATACATTTAAAATTTAATCATGTTTTAGTCTCAACCATAGCTTTGAAACTCTTGAATTTATCAAATGCTTTAGATCTCTCTTTCAAAAATGTAACCGATATCATCATAGAATAATCATCAATGAATAAAATGAAATACCTATCCCCATAATATCTTTTTGTTCTTATAGGACCACATAGATTAGTATACACCACATCTATAATTCCACTTAAAGAATAATTATTTCTCTTAAAATTAGACTTAGTCAACTTACCCAATTGACATTCCTTACACATCGCATTAGCAGGCTTCAACATTTTAGGAAGATCTCTAACTTTTCTTGTAGTACTTATCTTCACAATGTTATCAAAGTTTACATGAAAAAATATCTTATGCCATAACCAAATGTCATAAATATAAGAAATTAGGCATTTAATCTAAGAATTGTTCAAATGAAATACATTACCTTTAGTCTTTCTTCTTGTGGCAACCTCAATTCAAGAGCTTCCAATAAAATTGCACATCCCATACTTGAATTGTAGGTTGTAACCTTTGTCAACTAGATGACCAACAGTCAAGAGATGATATTTCAAAACTTTGACATATAGAACATAATCAATATTATTCTTACCATCAAGAGTAACAGAACCTTTCCCTTTGATCATACAAGGAGTGTCATCACCAAATATGACAACACCACCATCATACCTTTCGAATTTTACAATTTTTTTTGTCTCCCATCATGTGTTGTAAACATCCACTGTCAATAACCCATTCATCCTTCTTATCCACATACAAAACCTATTGGAATTTTTGTTGTTGAGGTTTTGAAATTCATGTTTTGTCATTGATGTCAACATATGTTTTAGTTGGATATAGTAGAATTCTTAGAAAGATGGGTTATCATAGCTACCTGCAAGATTGACAGATGTGTATAGACATTCTAGGGCATATGAATGTATGAGAGAATTGATATGTGTAGAGGAATGAGTGTATACCCTATGTATAAGGTCGATAGATCTTATGTTGGTATTTTCATGAGTTATATCTATTTTGGTAAAGACTGGTTACATAGCAGTGACAGAGGATTATGACAGAGATGGTCTCTAAATTTTGGGGATAACCTGGATGCAAGAATAAGTTATGATATGTGAGCTTAAGCACTAATAAAAGATACATGATAGAAAATTCTTTGTCATTCTTGGGTCACCGGATCACTTATGATGTCATATGAGGGGTGTGGACTAGAAAAGACCTCTTTGGGGCCGACTACAAAGATGTAATGTGCTTAATGATTGGCGAACATGAATTATGGATCTTGGCGCGTAAATGATGATTTATATTTGTTAATTAATTTTTTAAGGTAAGATGTGTATCTTAGCATAGGTCTATGTAATTTTTTGTACATTAGGGAAGTCTTAATAGGCCAACCTAATTTCTTATTGTATCTTCTATAAAGGAAAGTAGTGTCTTGAGTTGTAAATGTATGAGATGGATGTATTGGATGTTGAGAGCATGTGGATGCGAGTTATGTTGGATGTAGAGAAGTGATTATGTTTGTAATGCACTTCATATGAAATGTATAAGAAAAGAAAGTTGTTATCAGTCAGTTCACTATTATAAGTATACTTTTATACTTCTCTTTGGATAGTGATTCCAGAAGGTGGGTTTAACCTTCAGAAGGTGGATTTAACCTTCACTTTGAGAAGTGTGCTCAGGAAGTGATCTCATAATTTAATTCAACTCCTAACAGGGTTGAGAAGACTCCTAATAGGGTCTTTCCTTTAACAAGGACTTGTATTGGATGTAATAATAAGCTCCTAACAGACATACAATATTTCCAGTGCACTATTTGTGGGTTCCATCCCCACTAGGGTTTTCCCCTAACATGGTTTCTTGACAAAAAAATACTTGTGTTATGGTGTTTTTCATAAAGTGTTCAGATTTGCATTAAGTAATTGGTTTAAAGTTTTAATTATTAGAGCTTTTGGCCCTCTGAGATAAATCTTAACCCCTTGAGGTGATTCTAAGATGGCTTATTATAGGAAGGAGAGTTCAAAATTTGATGCTGAAAATTTTTATAGTTGGAAGAACAAGATGAGAACTCATCTGATCTACTTGGGGATTGATTACTGAATGATTATAAAGAAGGATGACTCAGCCAAGATAGAAGATGAATTGGGAAATGCTACTGTGGAAGAAAATAAATTTTTTACTTACAATATGGTTGCAAGGGAAGCACTGATAAGTGCACTCTCTAAGGCAGAATTTATAGAGGTTAAAGATCTTGATTCAGCTCACAAGATATAGAAAAGGATAGAGGCTCTATATGAAGGAGATCAATACACTAAGAAACCAAAAATATAGAATTGGAAGGCTAAAATGGAGAATCTAAGGATGCGAGATGATGAGAATGTCAGAGCATATGTATAGAGGGTTACAAAGGTTGTTACTAGAATCATAAACTTAGGAGGTACATATATTGAAGATGAAGTGATCGCTAATATTCTTAGATATTTGACACCTTCTTATAAGACCAAATTGAAAGTGATAGAGTATATCATACCACTGATAAAAAATTTCAATAGAGAAGTCCTAATTGCTAAGTTGACCACCTTTGAGACCGCAGAGTTATAGGATGCATTACCCAAAGTAGAGTTTGCATTCAAGGCTACTATTCATAATGATAAAAGGACCTTATCAAGGATTTGGAACTCTAGCAATATGTATGAAGACATTGGAGAATATGTTGATGATTGGGTATAGATTGAAGAAGAAGAAAGGAAAGTGGATGAACTTGTTGATCTAATAGCAAATGGGGAAAGGAAAGGTAAGGGTAAGTTTGAAGGAAAATTACCCCTGAAATATTTTTCTTGTAATAAGATTGGTCATTTTGCATCTAAATGTTCTACAAGGGTTCCTAAGCATAATCATAAGTTTTACAAGTCTAATTTCTCCAAGGATGAGGAATGTTACTATGCTAGTAAAGGTATGTCTGATGATGATTATGTAAATGATGGGAATGCAATTGGATTTGTTTCTATTAAGGATGATGAACCTATTCATTAAGAAAAAGATCTAGTCTTGCATGTTGAAAATAAATCAGAGTGGATTAGTGATAGTGGTTGTTCACATCATATGATTAGTGATAAAGATAAATTTGATCAACTGAATACATATGATGGTAGTGTAGTCAGATTTTGCGATAAAACTCCTAAGAAGATCATTGGAGTTGGTTCAATATCTCTTGATGGTAAAACTAACACTAATGATGTCTTACTTGTTGATGGACTTAAGCACAACTTGTTTAGTGTTGGAGAAATTGTGGACAAGGGTTATCATTTGCAGTTCATGGATGTAAAATGTACTATCAGAGGTCAACTTGGAAACTTGATTGCATCAGGTACTAAATCAAGAGGTAATGTGTTTGAGCTGAATACTACAAAGGAAACTTGTTTTGTTGTAAGGAATATGATAGTTTGTTATGACATAGAAGGTGTTGTCATGTAAATTTTGATAATATTGTAAGGGCCAGTACCACTAATGTAGTCAGATATTTTCCAAAAGTTGTGAAGCCTACTAACACTATGTGTAGAGAGTGTGTGATGGAAAAACAAACTAAGAACATATTTCAGAGAAAATACTTTTCAGAAAGAGGGAAGTTGGATCTGGTACATACAGATCTTTGTTGTCCTACAAGGGCTAGATCCTACTATGGTGAAATGTACTTTTTACTTGTTGTTGATGACTATTCTAGGATGATGTGGGTTGCATTTCTCAAAGAAAAATATGAAGCATTTGATAAGTTCAATATTTTCGAAGAAAAAGTTGAGAATGAATCAGGACTTAGATAAATTGTTTGAGGTCAGAAAAAGGTGGAGATTTTACATCAAATTTGTTCAATGCTTATTGCAAAAAGCATGAGATATACATACAAATTTATTCTCCTAGGAAACCTTATCAGAATGGGATAATAGATACAAGAAATAGAACTATACTAGATGCAACTAGGACTATGTTTCTTCAAGGTAATGTATCTCATAAGCACTAATAAGACACCCTATGAACTTTGGTTTGGTTACCCTCCTACTATAATATACTTCAGAATATTTGGTAGCAAGTGTTATATCAAAAGAGATGATGAAATTGGAAAATTTAATGGTAGAAGTGATGAGGGAATTTTCCTTGGCTAATCCACTAGGAGTAAGTCTTATAAATGTTTCAATTTGAGATTAAGAAAAATAGTTGAAAGTTATAATGTGAAAATTGATGAGAGGTTTTAGATTGAGATCCTAGAGAATGAGAAGAATGCTGAAAACCAAGAGACAAAACAAATTCTTGATATTGAGACATTCTTAGATGAGCCTATAGAAGCACCAAAGACACTAAGGTGTGTTAAGATGAATCATCCCGAGAATCATATTATTGGAAATGTTAATAAGGGTATGATGACAAGGTCTAAAGATAGAAATGAGTTGTGTTTGATTTCACAAGTAGAACCTAAGACTGCAGATGAGGCATGTAAAGATGAATATTGAATTAAGGAAATTCAGGAAGAATTAGAGAAAATAGAGAAAAAAACACTTGGGAACTGGTTCCTAGACCTAAGGACAAGAATGTAATTGGAACTAAATGGGTGTTCAGAAAAAAACATGAATGAAGATGGCCTAGTTGTAATAAATAAGGCTAGACTGGTCTGCAAGGGCTATTCATAATAGGAAGGTATAGAATTTTAAGAAAAATTTACACCTGTTGCAAGGTTAGAGGCAGTGAGATTATTCCTTTGTTTTGTAGCACATAAATACTTTAAGGTATATCAGATGGATGTCATGTCTAAATTTTTGAATGGTGATCTAGAGGAAGAGGTCTACATTGAGAAACCTGATGGTTTTTCTTTGACAGATGATGAAGACATGGTTTGCAGATTGAAGAAGGAAGTGTATGGTCTAAAACAAGCTCCTAGAGTTTGGTATGCTCAGTTAGATAGGTATTTATTACATCTTGGTTTCAAAAAAGGTAATGCAAATAGTAATCTATATTTGAGAAATTGTGAATATGGAATCTTGATTGTTGAAGTCTTTGTGAATGATATAATCTTGGGAGGCAAGGATGAAATGATTAAAAAAATCTTCAAAAAAATGAAAAGTGAATTTGAAATGTCTATGATCGGTGAAATGAAGTTCTTCCTTGGTTTGCAAATTACTCAAAGTAAAAATGGTATTTTTATCTCTCAAACCAAGTATCTTAAGGAGTTGCTAAAGAATTTTTGAATGGAAGATTGTAAACCTGTTGGAATACCCATGGTTACTGGATGATATCTTACTACTACTAATGAATCTCAAATGTTTTTCAAACAAAAATATAGATCTCCATGATTGGAGGTTTGTAGTGTTTAACTCACACTAGACCAAACATAACTAGTGTAGTTGGAATTGTTGTGAGGTTCCAAGCTGATCCAAAGAAGACTCACCTTCTTATAGTTGAAAGAATAGTCAGATCTTTGAAAGGGACACTGTAATATGGTTTATGGTATGAAAAGTCTAATGATTTTATATTGCATGCTTATACTGATGTTGATTGTGCAGGAAGTATTAATGATAGAAAAAGCACCAGTGGTGGAACATTTTTCCTTGGAAAAGGGTTGGTTTTATGGTTAAGTAAGAATCAGGACTATATAGCTCAATCTACTGCTGAATCAAAATATGTAGCTATTGCCATAAATTGCACACAGATTGTTTGGATGAAATAGATGCTAAAAGACATTGGGATAACCTTTGAAGAGATAGTGGTTATACAACATGATAATACAAGCATAGTGAACATGTCAAATAATCTTGTTATCCATTCAAAGACTAAGCATATTTCAATGAAGTATAAATTTTTGAGAGACAAGGTGCAAAAAATGAAGTCAGACTAGAGTACATCAATACAAAGGAGCAAATAATAGATATATTCACTAAACCTTTGTCAAAATATGCCTTTGAGTATCTCAGAGGTATTCTTGGGGTAAGAAATCATCTTGGTGAGAAGTAGTTGAGGTAATAATGTATCAATATAGAAGTTATTAGAGCTATATTATTCTCTAGACTTGATGCTTGGAAATACTCCTCAGGGGTAGTGATCGTAGGAACAAAACATAACATAGTTAGGTGATAAAGCACCTAGTTTGTTGCAGGAATGAAGATTTGAAAAAGATACACCTTGTAGAGGTGAACTGTGAAGAAGAGATATGCCACCCTTTTCCATTGATGTTAAAGGGGGAGGGATATAAGTGAAAATCCCTACTATTCTAGCAGGATTTGTTAAGAGGATATTGAGAAGACTGTACTAAGAAATCTACTTTTTGGTTGATGGATTTTCACATATGTTGCCATCAATGCAAAAGGGGGAGATTGTTGGAATTTTTTTGTTGAGGTATTGACATTCATGTTTTCCATTGATGTCAACATATGTTTCATTTGGATATAGTAAAAGTCTCAAAAAGACTGGTCATCATAGGTACATACGAGATTGACAGATCTGTATGAACATTGTAGGACATATGAAAGTATGGAAGAATGGATCTATGTAGAGGAATGAGTGTATACCTTATGTCTAAGGTATTTGGATCTTATATTGGTATTTGCATGAGTTATATCTATTTTGGTAAAGACTGGTCACATAGTAGTGACAAAGGATTATGACAAAGATGGTCTCTCAGTTTTTGGGATAACTTGGATGTGAGCATGAGTTACGATATGAGAGATTAACGAATCATAAAAAATACATGATAGAACATTATTTTTTATTCTTGGGTTTTTAGTTTATTGATGATGTCAGCTAAGGCATATGGACTAGCAAAGACCTAGTGGGGCCGACTAAAAAGATGTAATGTGTTTAATGATTGGCGAGTGCAAATTATGGATCTTGGTGCATAACTGATGGTTTATATTTTTTAATTACTTGTGTAAGGTACCATGTGTATCTTAGCAAGGTTCTATGTAATTGTTTGTACATTGGGGAAGTCTTAGCATGCTGATCTAATTGCATAATGTAGCTTGTATAAAGGAAAGTAGTGTCTTGAGTTGTAAATGTATGAGATGGATGTATTAGATGTTACAAGAATGTGGATGCAAGTTATGCTAGATGTAGAGAATGATTATGTTTTTAATGCACTTCATTATTGCTATATAAGAAAAGTAAGTTGCTATCAATTAGTTCATTGTTATAAGTATAATTTTATACTTCTCTTTGGATAGTGAGTCCAGAAGGTGGGTTTAACTTTCAGAAGGTGGATTTAATCTTCACTTTGAGTAGTGATCTCAAGCAGTGAGCTCATCATTTCATTCAACTCCTTACAGGGTTGAGAAGACTCCTAATAGGGTTTTTTCCTTTAACAGGGTCTTGTACTAGATGTAATAACAAACTCCTAATATGGATAGAATATTACTAGTGCATTATTTGTGGGTTCTAATCCCACCAAGATTTTTCCCTTAGCATGGTTTCCTTGACAAAAAAATACTTGTGTTATGGTGTTGTTTTTAAAGTGTTTAGATTTATATTAAGCAATTGGTTTAAAGTTTAAATTTTAATTATTTGGCATACCATTGATCCCCCCTCTCAGTTGTATTATTCCCAAGAAAACCAAGGACTTTTCTTAATTCACAAAACTACGATCTTCATCTTTGATATCAATAAAAACAATCTCATCTTCACTCTTTTCAAATTCATCATCAGTCACACCTTCATCAACAACATAATAACACTTATTTATATATTTATTCTTGAATTCTTAGGGTTGTACTTAGGTTCCTTATCTAAACATCTTGAAGCAATATGAACAATCTTATTACATGCAATACATTTCAAAGACAAATTTACTTGATACTTACCACATCCCTTAGGTAGTCTCTTTCCAATTAGGGCTTCAAGCTCATCAATATTCCCTTCTTCTTCTTCGATCTCTTCTCATTCATTAGGATATCTAGATTCATACTTATATGAAATTTCTCCTAAATCATATATTTTCTTATCCGTAGTAATAGTATCTTTAAATGTAGTTTCAACTTTAGGAAGACTATCAAAAAACTCTCTCATTTCAAAAGAAGATAACTTACCAATCAATGAATCTCTTGTCATAGGTACCACAGTTTTGATTTCTTCAATAGAAAAAACTTTGTGATTATAGATAGGAGGCAAGTATCTTAGGATCTTAGAAAAAATTTCATTCTCATCCAAGGTTCCACTAGCACATATGATTGCACAATTTTTTTTTTTGATCTTATTCACAGAGGCAATAATATTCTCATCTTTGCTCATTTTCAATAATTCATATTTTCCTTTCAAACTTTGTATCTTGGCTTACTTTACAAATTCGTCTCCTTCATATAGTGTCTCCAATTTTGACGTCATTATTAGAATAACTGAGAGGGAGGGAGGGGGATGAATCAGTGGACTCGATAATTAATCCAATAAATCAACCCAAAACTTTATACCACAAATATAAACCTCTAGTTATCTTCATTCCTACAAGATGTATGCCTTTAAATAATCTTATGAAATAACTATTGCTCAGAATATATTGTTTATCTTCTTTCTTAAGCTTTACCGAATAGCAGTCTAGTCTTTACTAAAATACAGTAAATAACTTAGTGTTTACCAATCAATCCTATTTTATTAATGTGTAAAGAAAAACATCAAAGCAATGAACCATATACACATTTGACACATGGATTTTTAACATGGAAACCCTTTTAGGGGAAAAACCACTTGGGACCGGTAACCCCAAATTTTCACTCTTCTGAAGTGAGCTCGGTGAAGAGCCAACCCTATTAAAGGTTACAAACACACTGTTAAGTGCAACCTTGTTAGAGGATTTAATATAATAGTTTGTCACTTGATATTTGGCATTTCACTATGCTATCTTCATGAGAAACTTTTTGATACTCCTTGGGATGTATCTCAATATATAAAGGATAGTTAAATCCCACTCTATTAAGAGATTTTCTAAATCAATGGTTAAAATGAAACATTATATGATATGTTCATAAATACAACTTAATCTTGCAGATGTTCAGATCTATTGTAAGCTCATAATACCTTTCTGATCAATGTTTCTCTGCTGTTCCTTTTCTCCACTTCTTTCTGCTCGGTGAATGTTGTTGCTTCTCTGTTGCTTGGTGTCTGCAGAAATATTAGCTCTATTCTTTAGCTTGTTTGATCATGTTTGTATGAAGAATTCTTATCTTCACCAGTATTCTCTTTAGCATCCTATCTTTCAGAATGAATTATCTTGTCCCTTTTATAGACATGATTTCACCATTTTCTAAGTCCTTATCTTTCTTGCTCTTCGACGTGATCCACAAATCTTTCCATTCTTGATTTGAAGCTTGCTTTAGTTTTATCCCATAGATTTCTTCTTGACAAGTGGAATAAAAATAGCTTTAAATCTCTAGCTTATCTATAGCTTTTAACCGGTCAATGAAAACAATGTAATCAAACAATTAACTATATATTTAGCTCCTGCCAGCTAAGTCTTTTGTTGTTTCTAAACTTCAGTTCTAATCGGTGTTTAACTCCTTGTTTGCTCGGTCTCGACTTCAGTTGTCCTTGGGCATCTCTATCCGTCAGGGTTTTCTATGCATCGTGCAACACTGTGACTTTCAGTTATGCTTGAGTATCAATTTGGTTCTTCTTGGTAATGCTTACTTAGGTAACTTGCTTGGGTATCACTATGACTCTTCTCAAGGTTCTCTATCTATTGGTGTGCACTGTTTGTTGTTTTTTGTTGTCACTTGGTGTATGCTCAAATTTTATACATTACAGATAACATAACCTTTGTCTTTTTGGTTCTTTGAAGTCTTTGACAATATGTATATAACCAATTAGATTATATCAAGTTGACATCAATGATAATATAATACATTATCTGATTTAATGTCTTGCATTAACTTTCAGCAGCTTGGTGATCATCAATTTAACATCTTCAAACATTCAATCAATTATAGTTCACCAATCTCTCCCTTTGGAATTGATGCAAACATACTACATAATACTAATACAATATGAAATATTTCAGTTGTAGTTCATCAATCTCTACCAAATTTTTTTTTCTATTACCAATACAAATGTCCGACTCTCGGTAAGCTCTTGTAGCTTAGATTTGATTCTTGCAGCTTACTTGCTTCATTATGTATTCCCTTCACTAGATAGATGTAGCAACTTCTGATTTTGTCTATACCTTTGCTGTAGAATCTCTTGTCTGATGTTTTCTCTCTGTTTGACTATTCCTCTCCTTGATGGATATTTCTATTCATATCTCTTTTTCCTTTGACAACAATATATTTTTCTCCATATTTATTTAGTGCATCTCTCCTTTTGAATACTTTTGATAGATATTTTCATATGGATGTAATATCTTCCTTTAAGTCATCTCTCCCTTTGGATACTTCTCTCCCTTTAGTCATCTCCTCCTTTGATAGCAATGCCAAACACAAATCTCTTTCTTTTTCATAATATATTCCTTGAATTCCCTTTCCATCAGAAATACAATAACTCTGGTGTTCGATATAGATAAGTACCTTGGTGTGTACTTATATATCTTTGGAGTCCATCTATTTTCTTGCATCAACATGAATGAACTTTTGATTATGTGTAGGCTGATGCATCCTCCTAGTCAGCTTAGTGACCAATAGAGAAGGGTCGGACCCCTAGTCTCTTTCTTAGGTACTCAAATTTATCTTTAGGTAATGGCTTTGTGAATATGTCTGCTAATTGTTCCTTGGATTGAACATATTCTAGTATCACCCCTTTCTCTTACACTTGTTCTCTTAAGTAGTGATACTTGATAGCAATATTCTTTGTCTTAGCATGCATGACAGGGTTCTTTGATATGTTTATTGCACTAGTATTATCACAATAGATGATCACTGGCTCTAGTATTTTCATATTCATACCTTCCAGTAATTTCTTGATCCATGCAATGTTAGAGAAATTTGCAACAACAACCACATATTCTGCTTCTGCAGTAGATTGTGAGATGCATCCTTTCTTCTTGCTTATTCATGTGACAAGTCTATCACCCATGAAGAATGCTCCTCTTGTTGTGCTCTTTCTTTCATCTATGTTTCCAGACCAATCAACTTCTGTATAGACTTGAAGCTCAAATTTTCCTTCTCTTTTATACCATAAGCCATAGTCTTTGGTATTCTTTAGATATCTCAGAATTATTTTTACAACAGTCATGTGTGATTCCTTGGTATTAGCAGAGAATCTAGCAACTATTCCAACTGCATGTGCTATATCTTGTCTAGTATGAACAACATACATGAGTTTTCCAATCATTGATCTATATAAGGTCTGATTTACCTCAGTTGAATTATATTCCTTTGTCAGCTTGCATCCCATTTCCATAGGTGTTCCAACTGGCTTGGAGTCTTCCATCTTGAATATCTTGAGAACTTCCTTGATTATTTGGATTCTGTGATGTCTATGCCTGCATCCTATTGAAGAATATGTAGACCAAGAAAGAATTTGATCTCCCCAAACATTGACATCTCAAAATCTTTTCTCATTTCATTAGAAAATTATTTACATAACATATCATTACCCCCAAATATGATATCATCAAGAAATATTTCAGCAATTAGAATGTTCTCATCAGTATCTTCTTTTAAATACAGATTATTATTTTCACTTGTTCTTACAAATCCAATACTTATGAGATATGAGTGGAGTCTTTCATAACATGCTCTCAGTGCTTGTTTCAATCCATAAAAGTCTTTGTGAAGTCTACAAACCATGTTTCTCTTGTCAGGATCAACAAACCCTTATGGTTGTTCAATGTATTCTTCTTCTTCTAGTATTCCATTTAGGAATGCAGATTTGACATTGATTCGGTATACCTTGAATCCTTTGAATGAAACATAAGAAATTATAATTATTACTCCTTCTAGTCTAGAAAAAAGTGAAAATGTTTCTCCATAGTCAATACCTTCTTCTTGTGCATACCCCTTGCATACTAATCTTGCTTTGGTCCTTGTGACTTCTCCATTCTCATTTATCTTGTTTCAGAATATCCATTTGGTACCAATGACATTATTTTCATCTAGTCTAGGTACTAATGTTCGTGTATTTTTATTCTCAATCTTCTCAATCTCTTCATTCATATCACTAACCCATTCTTTATTTTCAAGTGCAGTATTGACAGATTTAGGCTCAAAATCACAAATTAAACATCTAGTGTTCAGTGACTTACTTCTTGTCCTAATTATAGCCATTTTGTCTCCTATGATCTAGTTCTATGGATGGTGTCTTCTAACATAATTGGAAAGTATTGGTTCAGCTCTTTGTTCATCATTCTAATCATCATCTTGACCTTCATTTTGATCTCCATCCCTGGGTACATCATTTTGAGCAATTTCTTGATTTTTGGTGTTTGCAGCCTGATGCTTGGGTGCATTGTTTTGTCGCTCGGGAGTGATACATTGTTTCTCGGGTAGAGTTTTAGGTTCTTCACTATAGAAAAACCTATTATAGTCTTCTAGTTCCTTTCTTCTTTCCTTGTCATTTTTCTCAGCAAATTCATCTACTTTGACATTTGCACTTTCAATAATTTTGTTAGAGGATTTGTTAAGACATTTATAAGCCTTGCTTTTGGTGGAATAACCTAGAAAGATTCTTTCATCACCTTTGGAGTTAAGATTTCCATTTCTATCATCTTTCAAAATATAACATTGAATTCCAAAAATTCTGAAGTAACTAGTGTATGTCCATACCATAGCTCATAAGGTGTCTTTTTGGTGTCTTTCTTCAATTTAACTATGTTCAATTTGTAGACAAGAGTACTGAAAAATTATCTTCAAAATGTTTGTGTGATGCCTTTTTCAATCATCATTGTTCTGGCATAGTAAAAAATGGATCTATTCCTTCTTTCAAAAATCCCATTTTGTTGTGGTGTTCTTGGTGCAGAAACCTGTCTTTTAATTCCATACTCATTACAAAAGTTATTGAATTCATCAGAAATAAATTCTCCTCCTCTATTTGATCTTAATCATTTCAATTCCTTACCACTTTGTTTTTATACAATAGCTTTATACCATTTAAACATCTTGAATTCTTCTGATTTCTCTTTTAAAAACTTAATTGTCATCTTTCTAGAATAATCATCTACAAATAGAATGAAGTATCTATCTCCATAGTAGCTCTTAGTTCTCATGGGTCCACATAAGTCAATATGGATGATGTAATGAAAAGTATTGCTCACAACCCTATCTTCTCCTATGGTATTCTTTAGGTCACTTCTCTATATTATTAGGGTTCTTTACCATCCCTAATTCACAAGGATTCCCTTCTTAAATCCTTCACCAATTCAACTTGTCTACACCAACAAAGAAATCAACTCAACTATCAACATGCCCATGGAGATCTTCTTGCATCTTCTACATTAAGTGATCAAAATGATCAAGACTACTCACCAATGGAGAGGAAGGATTATAACAAGGCAATTTAATCAAAAACAATTCCTAAAAACATAAATTGCAATGAAACCCTAATCGAGTTCAAGAACTTACTTCAAACTCATCAAAACAAGGCTACAAGGAATTAGGCCTAGTTACACACCTTTTGACTCTTAACTCAGAAATATTATCTACAAGGTGGTAAATAAATTTTAGATCCTCGCACCCTTTTGGAAAAACTTCAGGATTTATTAGGTCTTGCTTCCCCAAACTGTTCGTATAATGGGTTGCTATAATCAAGCCTATATATAAGGGTTTCACTGAATACTAAAAATTTGCATAAGGGTTAGTTATTTTAACTTGAAGAAATCTTCACAATAGCTTCTCCTTTGACATGGATTGTCTACATACATATATCCTCCCCTCAATATACTTAGATTGAATCATCCAATGCATTCAATCACTCATAATACTTCTACAGTTCACTATTTTCCCTAGCCATGCACCTCTGGCTCACCTATGACATCACTGCGTAAATAGCTTTGTTTCTTTCAAGGGCCCATCCTCTTGCACAAATAATGTACAAGGATTCATCTCCCAAATCCCAAGGAATCGAACAAAAGCCATGGTGGGAAGAGGAGTTATGACTCCATTATCAAAAAATGTCTAGATCAGACCAGTACAAGTGTACTTTACAAAATATTTACAAAAGAAGCTTATAACAAAACAAAATGATTAACTATTGCCATAGAGAATTAAAATAACCCCTACTCTAACATATGCATGGGTTACACTACCAAAACTAAACCATCAAAATCCTAGTGTCATGAAAAACATCAAATTTTCACACTAAATCACATAACTGATATTGCTTCTCAAAATTATGTCCGGACATCCAACATCCAACCTTGCTACAAGGTCTGAATTCCCCTTATGTAGGTTGAAAAAGTAGTTACCATCCCCTTAGGGCATCATTTTAACAAGTTTTCCAAATCTTGCAAAAAATTTCGGAGAAACTTTGCAAAGTTGCAAAGTTGCAAAATGCAACTCTAACAACTTTTCCCATTTCTTGCAAACCATAAGAAAATGCTTCCAAACTTCACTAAACTTCACCAAAGACCCAAATATGGGTTGAAACATGATTTTTACCTACCATAGACTCTAATGACCTTATGATGACATCACATGTGCCAATTAGAAGGCTTAACACACATTAGCCCTCTTGGCACTTCCCAAAAGGTCCTATGACTCAAATTAACCACTTCCTAAATCACCTAGGCTATGGTCAACATGACCTTAATCTTGAATCAAGATTTTTATAATTCAAAATTCCATAAGTAAAACACACAAAACTTAACTAACTAAATTGTTAAACAAACCTAGGGGTGCTCCTGCACCATACTCCCCCTCACAAGAGAAAGTCAAGTCACTCTTGTGGCTAGGATATCATCTGAAATGTACAGCTTCTTGAAGTCTATAGATGCAATCCATGTTGCCTTTGACTGTGGCTTATGCTTCCAATTTATGAGGTGTTACAGGTAAACCTTGTATCTTGTGGTCTTCTTGACCCTTGAATCCAAGACCTTGTTTTCTTATGTCTATACCTTGGGAGGTAAAGCAACAGGTTTTGCATCCTTTCCAACCTCTCTGCTATTCACATCCCTCTCACTTTAGGGTCCTTTAAACTTGATCAAGTCTTCCACATTGAAAATAGGTGAGATGTTCAAATCAGTAGGCAGATCTAGTTTGTAGGCATTAGCCCCATAGTTGGCTAAGATCTTGCAAGGTCCTACCCTTTTCATCTATAGTTTGGTAGGCACTCCTTTCTGTAGCCTAGATTTGTTCAAATGTACCACAAAATAATCACCCACTTCAAATTGAACATCCTTTCTCTTCTCATCTACTTTAGCCTGCAATTTTTGAGTAGACTCCAATATAGTCTTTTTCACTTGTTCTTGAATCTCCTTCATGGTTTGAGTGAAGTCTTCAGCATGACCACTACTGTACTCCATAGCTCCAAGATCTCTAAGATCACACACACCCCTTGGGTGCATCCCATAAACAACTTGAAATGGGCTTCTACCTGTTGTTCTGTTAGCACTGTCATTGTATGCATATTCTTCTTGGGGAATGACCACATCCCATGTCTTCCCATACTCCTTATTTAGGCACCTTAACAAGTTACTAATAACTCTGTTAACCACCTCAGTTTGGCCATTAGTCTTAGGGTGGTAATTTGAACCAAATGACAAGTTAGTACCCAATCTGCTCCATAGTGTTTTCCAGAAATGGCTAATGAACTTAACATCCCTATATGATAAAATTCTTAGGGGTAGTCCATGGATTCATACAATCTCCTTGAAAATAAATGTGTAATGCTGCTAGCATCATGTGTAGTTCTACAAGGTATAAAGTGACCCATCTTACTAAATCTGTCTACCACAACATAGATACTATCATGGCCATTCTTTTTCTTATGTAACCCTATAATTAAATCCATTCTAACACACTCCCATGATTTTTTAGGGATTATAAATTGTTGATACAAACCCGCATTTCTAGCTTGTCATTTTGTGTCCATCCACACTACACACTGTTCAACATACTTTGTTACATCTCTTACCAAATTTGGCCAATGGTAAAACCTTTGGACTAACTCTATGGTTTGTTCACACAAAAAATGGCCACTCAAGCTACCATTATGTTTCTCTTGAATGATATTTTCTCTCATTGAGCCTTTAGGAACACACAATTGGTTCCCCTTAAACAACAACCCACTCTGTAAAGTAAAATAAAAAACTGACTATAAGAGTGATTCTAAAAATCAAAGCATACCTTATAGACTTCACCAAAGTCCTCATATTCTCTATAGAGGTCCTTGAAACTCTCTATCCCAATACTATTCAACTGAACTTCCCGAATGGTTAGCAACCTCCTACTCAGGGCATCAACAACCTTTTTCAATTTTCCTTTCCTATGCTTTATTGTGAATGTGAATGCTTGAAGGTATTCCATCCACTTCAAATGTCTCTTACTGAGCTTCTCTTGTGTGTTTATATAGCGAAGGGCTTGGTTGTCAGTAAATACTACAAATTCTTTTGGTATCAAGTAATGTCTCCACTTCCTAAGAGACTAAACTAAGGTATACAATTCCAAGTCATAAGAAGAATAGTTCTTCTTGGCTTCACTTAATTTTTCACTAAAGAATTCTACTGGCCTTCCCTCTTGAATTAACACACCTCCTACTGCCATCCCACTTGCATCACACTCCAAAGTAAATAATTTATCAAAACTAGGAAATCTTAGGATAGGTTGTGTTTCCACTTGATTCTTCAACTTTTCAAATGCTTTCTCTACTTCAGAGGTCCATCTGAACTTATTATTTAGACCACCCTTAATAGTGTGTAGCATTGGTGCACAAATACCAATAAAATATCTTATAAAATTTCTATAATAGTGAGCTAAACCATGAAAGCTCCTTACTTCTATCCTTGTATTTGGTTTAGGTCAATTCACAATAGACTCCACCTTGCTTGTGTCCATCTTCAATGAACCTTGGGATACAAAAAACCCCAAATACACAAGTTCTTGTTTGAAGAACTCACACTTCTCTAGATTGATTGATAAGTTTTCTTCTTGCAACCTTTTAAGTACCATCTCCACATGCTTCACATGTTCCTCTTCTATCTTACTCAAGATAAGTATATGATATAGATATATTACCACAAATATCCCTGTGAAGTCCTTAAGCACTTCCTTCATGAGCCTCATGAATTTCGTAGGGTCATTTGAGAGGCCAAATGGCATAACTCTCCGCTCATACAACCCCTCAATAGTCTTAAAAGTTGTCTTCCATTCACCCCCATCTTTAATTGTAATATGGTGGTACCCAATTTTTAAGTCCAATTTAGTGAAAAACTTTGCCCCTCCAAGATAGTCCATCAAATCCTCTATACTAGGAATTGGAAATCTGTATCTAATTCTGATTCTATTAATAGCCCTAGAATTAGTATAGAGTATCCACTTACCACCTTTCTTGGATGCTAAAACCACAAGTACAACACATGGACTGATACTTTTCTTTATTAGTCCTTACTCTAATAGCTCCTCCACTTGTCTAGCCACTTCTAGGTTCTGGTCTAGAATAAGCTTGTAAGATGCCTTATTTGGAAATGATGCACTAGGTACAAAGTCAATTTGATGACTTATAACTCTTCAAGGAGGTAAATTTGCAGGAGTACCATCACTGACTATGTGTTTATACTTCTCAATTAACTCTTGTTTGGGCTTCTCTTCCTCCTTAGGCTTGAGAAAGATGGCATACCCTTCACTTCCTTCCTCCTTAAGGGTATTAATGAAATCCTTTCTGATACTCAACTAGATACTAGGGGTCTTGGTTTTTGGCTCATATTCAGCCAATAAGGACTGAATCTTGAAAGTTTTTCTATCATTCTTGAAGGATATAGAATTCTCCTTTCCATCATACACTACACCCCTATCATATTTCCAAGGCCTTCCCAATATAAAATGGAATGCATCCATAGGAAACACATCACAAAGTAACTTATCTATACCATGCAATAGAAACCTCCACCCAAGTTTGCTCATTCACTAACACACTTTGCCCTTTGTTCAACCATGTCACTTTGTATGGATTTGCATGAGGTATATTTACAAATTTTAGTTTGTTTAGTGCTTCCTCTGATATGATATTGTCTATGGAGCTTGTATCCACAATCACTTTGCAAAATTTACCAAGGATTTTTACATCTAACCCTAAACAATACTCTCCTATGCTTGGGCTCATCCTTAACTAGTTGTCTAATTAGAACTCTCTTGAACATCAAGTTTTCTCCCATCTCCGACTCAATGTGATCAACCTATGGTGTTTTGAAACTTGTTGTGTCTTCATGGGCATATGCTATCCTCTTACAATTGTTTGATGAGGTAGGCTTATCAGGACATCTATAGGCCAGGTGACCCAATTGGCCACAGTTATAACATTTCATACTTGCAAAGTATGAGTTGCTTCTGCCTAAACCCCTTCCTTTTCTAGAGTCTCATTGAGTTCCTCTACCTCTAGTATAACCCCCTCTTGGAGTAGTTTCACTACCATGCTATGTCAACTTGGACTATCCCTAGTTTCTTTGTTCATTACCCCTGCCTTGATAACCACCTTTATGACCCCCTTGGTCTCTTCCTTTGCCTCTTCCTCTCAGATTAGAGTCTCCTTTCTTCTTGTTCCCCTCTTCCACCTTAAGAGATAATTGGTGGCACTTCTGAATGATGGTTGGAGTCCATAAACTTATCTCCTCTTGGCTGTTCCATTTTAGACCACCCAAGTATATTTCTACCTTAATAGGTTCCTCTTCTTGAATCTTGGACCTGCGACATAACTTTTAAAATTCCTTTGTATAAGAGGCCACATCCTAGTCTTTTTGTTTCACACCTTGTCTCTTTCTATGAAGTTGTATTTCATAGTCCTCTGGTAGATAGTTCTCTTCCACCTTAGTCACCATAGATTTCCAATTAGCTATAGGTTGTTTACCCATCCTAACTCTTTCATCTTGTAGATACTTCCACCATGTCAATGTTGATCCTCTTAGCCTTGACTTTGCAACCTTGAGTTTTTGTGCCTCTATAACACCTTCACACTCAAAATGGTTTTCTATCCCCTCAATCCACCCCACTACTGCCTCAATATCCATTTTTCCACTAAATAGTGGCACACCTTCTAATTCCTTCCAACTGAGTTCCTTGATGGCTCTCAAGAATGGTTCTCCATTAAATGGTGGGTCTGGTTCAAGGATGATATCTTCTTTAGTAATCTTCTTTTTACCCATGTCACTACTTTGACCTTCTTTGCCTTTATCTTTGGCTCCATCAACAACTTCTTGTATTTTTACTCTCATCTCATCTAGGGATTCTTCAAGGAGTCTATTTTTATCCTTTTTCTCACCCATCTCCTTAGCTAACTCTAAATTAGTTATCATACTGATCTCCCCTACTGATTCACCAGTATATAGAGACATACACCAACTCCCAAATCTTTAACTTTCTCTGATACCAATCCGATGGAATGACAAGTCTTTCTCACAAACCTCTCTTCTCCCAGGGTCTTATATAGGCCACTTCTCTAGCCTATTAGGGTTCTTTACTAACCCTAGTTCACAAGGATTCCCTACTCAAATCCTTCACCAATTCAACTTGTCTACACCATCAAATAAATCAACTCAACTATCAACATCCCCCATGGAGGTCTTCTTGCATGTTCTACACTAAGTGATCAAAATGATCAAGACTAATCACCAATGGAGAGGAAGGATTTTAACAAGGAAATTGAATCCAAAACAAAGCCTAAAAACATAAATTTAAATGAAACCCTAAATGAGTTCAAGCGCTTACTTCAAACTAATCAAAATAGGGCTACAAGGAATTAGGCCTAATAACACACCTTTTGGCTCTACACTCAAAATTATCCTCTTCAAGGTGGTTAAAAAAGTTCAGATCTTGACACCCTTTTGGAAAACCTTCAATACTTATTAGGTCTTGCTTCCCCAAACTGTCTGTATAGTGGGTTGCTATAATCAAGCGTATAATTAGGGGTTTCACTGAATACTAAAAGCTTGCATAAGGGTTAGTTATTTTACCTTGAATAAATATTCACCATAGCTTCTCCTTAGATATGGGGCCTCTATAAATGCATATCCTCCCCTCAATATGTTTAGATTGAAGCATCCAATGCATTCAGTCACTCATAATGCTTCTGCAATTCATTGTATTCCCTAGCCATGTACCTTTGGCTCACCTAGGACATCACTGCATAAATATCTCTGTTGCTTTCCAAGTCCCATCCTCTTTCACAAATAATGTACAAGGATTCATCTATCAAATCCCAAGGAACTAGACAAAAGCCACGGTGGGAAGAGGAGTTATGACTCCATTATCAAAAACTGTCTGGATCAGACCAACACCAATGTACTTTAAAAAATATTTACAAAATAATCTTAAAACCAAACAAAATGATTAACTATTTCCACATAGAGTTCAAAGAAACCCTACTCTAACATATACATGGGTTACAGTGCAAAAACTAATCCATCAAAACCTTAGTGTCATGAAAAACATCAAATTTGCACACTAAATCACATAACTTATATTGCTTCTCAAAATTATGTCCGAACATCTGACATCCAACCTTGCTACAAGGTCCAAATTCCCCTTATATAGTGTGGTGAAGTAGTTATTATCCCTTTAAGGAATATTTTGAAAAACCTGTCCAAATCTTGCAAAAGTTTTTGGAGCAACCTTGCAAAGTTGTAAAGTTGCAAAATGCAACTTTGACAACTTTTCCCATTTCTTGCAAACCATAACAAAATGCTTCCAAACTTCACTAAACTTCACCAAAGACCCAAATATGGGTTGAAACATGATTTTTACCTACCATAGACTCTATTGACCTTATGATGACATCATCATGACACATGTACCAATTAGAAATCTTAACACACATTAGCCCTAATTGCACTTACCAAAAGGTCCTATGACTTAAATTAAACACTTCCTAAGCCACCTAGGCTATGGTCAACATGAGCTTAAGGTTGACTCAAGATTATTACAAACAAGAATTCCTTAAGGAGAAAACACACAACTTAACTAACTATATTTTCAAACCAACCTAGGGGTGCTCCTGCACCATACTCCCCCTCACAAGAGAAAGTCAAGTCACTCTTGTGGCTAGGATATCATTTGAAATGCCCTTCTTCTTGATTTCTTTAGCTAAAATCCATGTTGCCTCTGACTCTAGCTTATTCTTCCACTTGATGAGGTGTTCCATGAACACCTTGTATCTTGTGGTCTTCTTAACCCTTGAATCCAAGACCTTTTCTGCTTCTCTTTGCACCTTGGGAGGTAAAGCAATAGGTTCTACATCCTTTCCAACCTCTTTGTTGTTCACATTCCTCTCAGTTAAGGGTCCTTTAAAATTGATCAAGTTTACCACATTGAAAATAGGTGATATGCTCAAATCAGTAGGAACATCTAGTTTGTAGGCATTAGCCCCATATTTGGCTAAGATCTTGCAAGGTCATGCCCTTTTAATTTGCAGTTTGGTAGGCAACCTAGATTTTTTCAAATGTACCATGACATAATCACCCACTTCAAATTGAACATCCTTTCTATTCTCATCTACTATAGCCTTCAATTTTTGAGTAGACTCTAATATACTACTTTTCACCCATTCTTCAATCTCCTTCATGGGTTGAGTGAAGTCTTCAGCATGACCACTCTTGTACTCCATAGCTCTAAGGTCTCTAAGATCACACACACCCCTTTTGTGCATCCCATAAAAACTACCAATGGGCTTCTACTGGTTGTTCTATTAACACTGTCATTGTATTCATATTCCTCTTGGGGAATTACCACATCCCATGTCTTCCCATACTCCTTAGTTAGGCACCTTAACAAGTTACCAAGCACTCTGTTAAACACCTCAGTTTGGCCATCAGTCTTAGGGTGGTAAGCTGAACCAAATGACAAGTTAGTACCCAATCTACTCCATAGTGTTTTCTATAAATGTCTCATGAACATAACATCCCTATATGATACAATGCTTAGGGGTAGTCCATGTATTCATACAATCTCCTTGAAAAACAAATGTGCAATGTTGCTAGCATCATGTGTAGTTCTACATTGTATAAAGTGACCCATCTTACTAAATCTGTCTACCACAACATAGATACTGTCATGGCCATGGTTTTTCTTAGGTAACCCTACAATGAAATCCATGCTAAAACACTCGCATGGTCTGTTAGGGATTGGAAATGATTGACACAAACCTGCATTGCTAGCTTGTCCTTTTTCTTTCATTCACACTACACACTCTTCAACATACTTTGTTACATCTCTTACCAACTATGGCCAATGGTAAAACCTTTGGACTAACTCTATGGTTTTGTTCAAACCAAAATGGCCACTCAAGCTACCATTATATTTATCCTGAATGAGATTCTCTCTCATTGAGCCTTTACGAATGCACAATTGGTTCCCCTAAAATAACAATCCACTATGTAAAGTAAAATTACAAAATTGAATATGAAAGTGATTCTGAAAATCAGAGCATACCTTATAGGCTTCAAAAAAGTCCTCATCTTCTCTATAGAGGTCCTTGAAACTCTCTATACTAATACCCTTCAAATGAACTTCCTGAATGGTTAGAAACCTCCTACTTAGGGAATCAACAACCTTGTTCAATTTTCCTTTCTTATGATTTATTGTGAATGTGATTGCCTGAAGGTATTCCATCCACTTCAAATGTCTATTACTAAGCTTCTCTTGTGTGTTTATATAGCTAAGGGCCTGGTTGTCAATAAATACTACAAATTATTTTGGTGGGAAGTAATGTCTCCACTTCCTAAGAGACTGAAATAAAGCATACAATTCAAAGTCATAAGAAGAATATTTCTTCTTGGATTCATTTAATTTTTCATTGTAGAAAGATATTATCCTTCCCTCTTGACTTAACACACCCCCTACTACCATCCCACTTGCATCACACTCCAAAGTAAATAGTTTCTCAAAACTAGGAAATATTAGGATAAGTTGTGTTGCCACTTGATTATTCAACTTTTCAAATTCTTTCTCTTCTTTAGAGGTCCATCTGAGCTTAGTATTTAGAACACCCTTAATGGTTAGTAGCATTGGTGCACATATACCACTAAAATCTCTTATAAAATTTTGGTAATACCGAGCTAACCCATGAAAGATCCTTACTTGTGTCCCTATGGTTGGTGTAGGCCAATTCACAATAGCCTCAACCTTGCTTGGGTACATCTTCAAGGAAACTCGGGATGAAAAAAACCCCAAATACACAAGTTCTTGTTTGAAGAACTCACACTTCTCTAGATTGATTGATAAGTTTTCTTCTTGCAACCTTTTGAGTACCATCTCCACATGCTTCATATGTTCCTCTATTGTCTTACTAAAGTTAAGTATGTGATCTAGATATACTACCACAAATATCCCTGGGAAGTCCTTAAGCACTTCATTCATGAACCTCATGAATGTGCTAGGGGAACTTGAGAGGCTAAATGGCATAACTCTCCACTCATACAAACCATCAGTAGTCTTAAAAGTTGTCTTCCATTCATCCCCATCTTTAATTCTAATCTGGTGGAACCCAATTTTTATGTTCAATTTAGTGAAAAAATTTACCCCTCCAAGACATTCCATAAAATCCTCTATTCTAGGAATTGGAAATCTATATCTAATTGTGATTCTATTAATAGCCCTAGAATTAGTATAGAGTCTCCACTTACCACCTTTATTGGATGCTAAGACCATAGGTACAACACATGGACTAATACTTTTCTTGATTTTTCCTTGGTATAATAGTTCCTCCACTTGTCTAGCCACTTCTAAGTTCTGGTCTGGTGTAAGCTTCTAAGCTGCCTTATTTGGCAATGATGCACCAGGTAAAAATTCAATTTGATGACTTATCACTCTTCTAGGAGGTAAAGTTGCAGGATTACCATCACTGACTATGTCTTTATACTTCTCAAGTAACTCTTGGACTTCTAATGGAAAGGACTCTTTTTTAGGCTTCTCTTCCTCCTTAGGCTTGAGAAATATGGCATACACTTCACTTCTTTCCTCCTTAAGGGTATTAATGAACTCCTTTCTGATACTCAACAAGATACTAGGGGTCTTTGTTTGTGGCTCATTTTCATCCAATAAGGACTGAATCTTGAAATTTTTGATATCTTTCTTGAAGGATATGGAATTTTCCTTTCCATCATACACTGAACCCCTATCATATTTCCAAGGCCTTCCAAATAGAAGATGGCATGCATCCATAAGAAAAAAATCACAAAGTAACTTATCTCTATACCTTAAAATAAAAAACTCCACCAAAGTTTTCCCATTCACTAACACACTCTGCCCTTTGTTCAACCATGTCACTTTATATGGATTGACATGAGGTATATTTACCAATTTTAGTTTGTTTACTACTTCCTCTGATATAATATTGTTTGTGGATCCTGAATAAACAATCACTTTGCAAAATTTACCAAGGATTTTACATCTATCCCTAAATAATTCTTTCCTATGCTTGTGCTCATCCTTAACTAGTTGTCTAATCAGAACTCTCCTAAACATCAATTTTCTCCCATCTATGACTCAACATGATCAACCTTTGGTGTTTTGACACATGTTGTGTCTTCACGGGCATATGATATCGTCTTATCATTGTTTGATGAGGTAGGCTTAACAAGACATATATAGGCCGGGTGATCCAATTGGCCATAGTTATAACATTTCATACTTGCAAAGTATGAGTTGCTTCTCCCTAAACCCCTTCCTCTGCTAGAGCCTCCTTGAGTTCCTCTACCTCTAGTATAACCCCCTCTTGGAGTAGTTTCACTACCATGCCCTGTCAACTTGGACTCTCCCTGGTTTCTTTGTTCATTACCTCTACCTTGATAACCACTTCTATGACTCCCTTGGTCTCTTGCTCTGCCTCTTCCTCTGAGATTAGAGTCTCCTTTCTTCTTGGTCCTCTCTTCCACCTTAAGAGATAATTGTTGGCACTTCTAAATGGTTGTTGGAGTCCATAAACTTATCTCCTCTTGGCTGTTCCATTTTAGACCACCCAAGTATCTTGCTACTTTAATAGGTTCCTCTTCTTGAATCTTGGACCTGAGACATAAATTTTAAAATTCCTCTATATAGGAGGCCACATCCAAGTCTTTTTGTTTCAGACCTTGTTTCTTTCTATGAAGTTGTATTTCATAGTCCTCTGGTAGATAGTTCTCTTTCACCTTAGTCACCATGGATTTTTAGTTAGATATAGGTTTTTTAACCATCTTAACTCTTTCATCTTGCAGATACTCCCACCATGTCAATGTTTATCCTCTTAGCCTTGACTTTGCAACCTTGAGTTTTTGTGCCTCTGTAACACCTTTACACTCAAAATAGTTTTCCATCCCCTCAATCTACGCCATTACTGCCTCAATATCCATTTTCTGACTAAATAGTGGTACACCTTCTAATGCCTTGAAGCCTTCCCACACAGTGCCTTGATGTCTTTCAATAATGGTTCTTCATTCAATGGTGGGTCTGATTCAGGGATGATATCTTCGTCAGCAATCTACTTTTTACCTCTGTCACTACTTTCACCTTCTTTGGCTTTATCTTTGGCTCCATCAAAAACTTCTTGTATTTTTACTCTCATCTCATCTAGGGATTCTTCAAGGAGTCTATTTTTCTCCTTTTTCTCACACATCTCCTTATCTAACTCTACATTAATTATCGTACTGATCTCCCCTACTGATTCAACAGTATACAGAGACATAAACCAACTCCCAAATCTTTAACTTGCTCTGATACCAATATGATGTAATGAGAATTCTTTCTCACAACCCTATGTTCTCCTAGGGTCTTCTATAGGCAACTTCTCTAGCCGATTAGGGTTATTTACCTACCCTAATTCACAAGGATTTCCTTCCCAAATCCTTCACCAATTCAACTTGTCTACACCATCAAATAAATCAACTCAACTATCAACATGCCCCATGGAGGTCTTCTTGCATCTTCTACACTAAGTGATCAAAATGATCAAGACTAATCACCAATGGAGAGGAAGGCTTATAACAAGGCAATTGAATCCAAAAAAAGCCTAAAAACATAAATTGCAATGAAACCCTAATCGAGTTCAAGACCTTACTTCAAACTCATCAAAATAGGGATACATGGAATTGGGCCTAATGACACACCTTTTGTTTCTTAACTCAGAAATATCCGCTTCAAGGTGGTAAGATCCTGACATCCTTTTGGAAAACCTTCAAGATTTATTAAGTCTTGCTTCCCCAAAGTGTCCATATAGTGGGTTGCTATAATAAAGCCTATAATTAAGGGTTTCACTAAATACAAAAAACTTGCATAAGGGTTAGTTCTTTTACCTCAAAGAAATATTCACCATAGCTTCTCCTTCGACATGGAGCCTCTACACACACATATCCTTGCTCAATATGCTTTGATTAAAGAATCCAATGCATTCAATCACTCATAATTCTTCTATAGTGCACTATATGCCCTAGCCATGCACCTCTAGATCACCTAGGGAATCACTACATAAATAGCTCTATTACTTTCCAGGGCCCATCCTCTTGTGCCAATAATGTAAAAGGATTCATCTCCCAAATCCCAAGGAGCTAGATAGAAGCCACGGTGTGAAGAGGATTTATGACTCCATTATCAAAAATTGTCTGGATCACACTAGCACCAGTGTAGTTTACAAAATATTTACAAAAGAAGCTTAAAACCAGAAAAAAATGATTAACTATTTCCACAAAGAATTCAAAGAACCCCTACTCTAACATATGCACCAATTACAGTGCCAAAACTAATCCATCAAAACCACTAAATCACATAACTAATATTGCTTCTGAAAATTATGTCTAGTCATCCAACATCCAACCTTGCTACAAGGTCCAAATTACCCTTATATAGGGTGGAAAAGTAGTTACTATCCTCTTAAGCCATCCTTTGAACAAGCTGTCCAAATCTTTTAAAGTTGTTAGAGCAACTTTGCAACTTTGCAAAGTTGCAAAATGCAACGTTGACAACTTTTTCCATTTCTTGCAAACCAAAACAAAATGCTTCGAAACTTGACTAAACCTTACCAAAAACCCAAATATGGATTGAAACATGATTTTGACCTACCTTATACTCTACTACCCTTATGATGACATCATCATGACACATGTGCCAATTAGAAGGCTTAACACACATTAGCCCTAATTTCACTTCCCAAAAGGTCCTATGACTCAAATTAAACACTTCAAAAGACTACTAATAAAGTCATTTTCTAAGTCGATGATTAGTTGGTTTTTGATGTTTTTTTTCTCTACTAGGGTTTAGAGTTGCATTTCTATTCTAAGCCCTCATGTCCTTTTAGAACACATTTACTATGGGAAAAAACTTTAGTATTTATGGTCCCGGCCACCATTAGCCCAACAGTTGATGTCAGTGTTGTTTTGGTGATGGATAACAATGGCACCTCAAACTAAGAGACCTCGCAAGTTTATTCCCAAAGTGTCACACGAGGTATGTCTCAACCTAATATTGTTTTTCCCATTCATGAGTTTGATGATGCTTGTTCTTGGCTTGAAACACATACTCTTATTGGTTACTTTGTAGGTCGCAACCCTCCTGAAAATATGATTAAGGATTGGGTGGCGAAAACCTGGACTCCTCCAGGAATCCATCTGGATGGCATTCAAAGTCTCACCAAAGGTTTCTTTTTGTTTCTCTTTTTGAATCCCACTCATGTGGATGTTATTTTTACCAAAGGACCTTGGAATATTAGGGCTTCCCTTTTTTTTCTAGCGTTGGTATCAAGACTTTTCTATCTCTGACGACAAGAAACTAAAAGTCCCTGTGTGGGTTGAGTTTCTTGGTCTTCCTCTACCTTGTTGGACTTTCATGCATGCCATTGTGAAAAATCTAGGTAGGTTTATTTGTAGTGAGCATGACCATTTTTTCAATCCTCAGCCTAAAAAGAGGCTCTATATTGAAGTCAACCTCTCCCGATATCTTAAAGAAAGTGTTGAGATTCAGGTTGGAAAAACCATCTTCTCTCAAAAGGTGCTTTACCTCAACCTTCCCAACACTTTTTATCATTTTCAATCCGCATAGCATAAGATCAAGGACTTCCCTTTAGCAGCCCCTCAGC
Source organism: Thuja plicata (assembly GCA_018584345.1). NCBI lineage: Eukaryota > Viridiplantae > Streptophyta > Pinopsida > Cupressales > Cupressaceae > Thuja > Thuja plicata. Next base: position 415,935 of record MU224583.1, on the reverse strand, counting down.
CCAAACCTCCTCCTAAGGATTCTGGTTTGCGGCCCGTTGATGTTGGTAAAAAGGAAGACACCAAAAAGGATGACTAGGTAACGGTTGGCTGCAAGAATAAGTAGGTTAAACCTATCGCTTCAGCTTCCACTTCACAACTGCCACCTCCTGTAGTAGCTCACATTTCTTCTCATGCTGAGAATTTTTCAAACCCTGGCCAACAGGGGAAAGAGACTTTGGATTCTGACCTGGTCACCCTCTTTGGGTTCGCACACCTCAGGAAGCTTCCATGATTTCCACTCCTCCCATTTTTTGATACTCTCATAGCCTTGAAGGGCGTGCTGAGGCTGTATAGGAGGGGATGTTTGAAAAATGCAGAAATGTTTCCATGGAGTCTCCTGGGAATAATTTCACTTATTTGTCAAATAGTTTTGCATCCCTTGGAGAAGGTGATGGAATGGAAGACACTATTTTCTCAAGAAGTACATCTCATGGAATTTTAGGGTTATGATAGACTTTCACATAAAGTATTATGTCAGGGATGTTTGTAGTTGTGTTAATCATCTAGATGTGTTATGCCTTCAAGAAGTTAAAATTTCTGGTTTTTTTCTTGATGCTTCATGTAAAGTTATTTGGCCTAAGATCCTTGCTCTTTGTTCTCAGCATGAAGCTAGTTGAGGTGGAGTTGTTACTCTCCTTTCTCCTTGTTGGAATTCTTTCTTAATTGATCATGGTTCAGATCCCATGCAACAATCTGTTAGGGCCACTTTCATTATCGAGAATCATTCTTTTGGCATAGTTAATGTTTATACTCCCAATGATGCTATTGAGAGATCTCATCTTTGGCATTGGCTTGTGGATTCTCTACCACCCACAACTTGTATTTTTTGTGGTGACTTTAATATGGTTGAGGTGGCTTTTGACAAAGATGGCATTTTTCCTTTTTGATGGACAATTGGTGAATGTGAAGCCTGGTACTAAATGCCTAATAAAATTGGGCCTTTTTGATCCCAATCTTGGCCACTGCTGAACTGATGGTGTTTGGCACACGTGGCTAATTTTAGAGCTTCTTCTGACAGAATTCATAAATGGCTTGATCATTCCATGATTATGACATAATCTTTTTTCTCTTTTTCTGAAAAACAAGCCTTGTTGGTTACTCCTCTTGTTGATGTGACCTTGTTAGATCATTTCCCCATTCAATTAAATATTGTATGGTAGATAGCTAAGACACGACCTCCCACCACTTAGTTCTTTTTTAATATTTTCATTCTTAATCATGCTTCCATAGTGGCCCACATTCATCAGGTTTGGAACCTTGAGCCTCGGCCATCACAATCATCTGGCTGGATTCAATGGTGGAATGATGCCATCTAGTGTACGACATGATTTATATGAATTTATGGTAGACAACTTTCCATCTACCGACATCGATCCTATGATGTCAACACCAAAGCTCTTTGTGTTTCCACGGAGGCCTTATCTCTTGATCCATTCAATCAGATTTTGTAACTTCACCTTGCCTAGGTGCATCAACAGAAACAAGTCAGAGATCAGGCCTCTAAAGAATTTTTTGTGGCTCTTTGTGCCCATCACACTAATGTGGGAATAACCAGGATCAAAGAAGGTCAATCCCTCCTCACAGAGCTTCCTGATATTCTGTAAGCCTTTGTTTGTCATTACAAACAAGTTTTTCCGACCCAGGGATCTTCTCCTGCAAGCGATCAAGCTCTTGAGGATTACATAGTTGTTGTGCCTCAATGTGTTTCACCATCCCAACGTGCGTTCTGTCAGAAACTTCTTACCTTGGAGGATCTCTGGGAAGGTGTCTTTTCCATGGCTGATGATAAGGCTTCTGGTTGTGATGGGTTTCCCTATAAATTTTATAAAACTCTCTGGGATGCCATAGGTCCTGATTTACACTAGGTCTATCTTGAAGCATATCACTCCTAGTCTCTGGGAGACATTATCAATAAAGGAAACATTAAATTCATCCCCAAAGCTGGGGATCTTGAAGATATTTGCAACTGGTGGCATATTAACTTGCTCACTATCTCATATAAGATTATCGCTAAGGCTCTGGCTCTCAAGATCCATCACATCCTTCCTCAAATTGTTTGGCTAGAGAAAACTGGCTTTATTAAGTCAAGATATATTCTAGATAATATCATTGCAGTTTGGGAAGGTATAGAATGGGCTCATAAGTCACAACAAAAATCCCTTTTTCTTAAGATTGATTTTGCTAAAGCTTATGATCGTATTGAATGGCCTTTTGTTCTTGCTATGCTTCATGCTCTAGGTTTTGGCCCCAGATTTATTCAATCTGTGCAGATGCTTTTTAGGGATGCCTCTACTTGCATCACCATTAATGGAAGATAGTCCTCTACCTTTGGGCTCTTTAGATCCATTCGGCAAGGATGTCCTCTTTCTCCTTCCTTATATGTTCTGGCAGCTGAGGGCTTTGGCTATTTGTTATCCCATTCTATTTCTCTGGGCCATGTTTGTGGGATTGCTTTACCCAATACCACTCAACATTTGGTTAATGACCATTTTTCCAATAATTCTTTTCTCACTCTTACAGAGGATGAAGAAAATATCAAGGCATCCTTGCAGTGTTTAGACACTTTCTATCTTGCTTCAGGCTCTATCATTCAGTGGCACAAAACCTTGTTCTATAGGCAGTATTCCCTTCCTAACCCACCCTGGTTTTCCCTGTTTGGCTGGTCTGGGATTCAGCATGGGAAATTTTTTTGATTTCTTGGTATACCCTTTGCTTTTCAATCTACTTCTACTGAATTATGGAATGTTGTGCTAGCCAAAATTTAAAAGAAGCTTACCTACTGGATTACCAAGCTGCTCTCGCTCACTAAAATTTTTTAGATTTTATCTAAGGTTTTGGCTGCTACTCATGTTTACTATTCTTCATGTTTGGCTCCTTCAAAGGCCTCCTACAAGAAGCTCGAGAAACTGTTGGGGGATTTTCTTTGGGCCTCTGGTGCTGATCACCATGGCTTTCAAAGAGTTTCTAGGGAATTTTGTTGTCTCCCCAAGGACTCGAGTGGGCTTGGCTTACTTGATACTCAAAAGTAGGGCCTGGCCCTCTGTGAAAAATGGGTCATGCATTGTCTCATACAAAATGAGGCCTGGAAATTTTTTCTTCGCTATTGCATTTCTTCTGGGTATCCTTTGCACAAACCGGCATGGAAAGGGATTGGCTTTCAAACCCTCCTAGTTATGAAGCACCATGTTCAAATCCAAGGTAATTTTTTGGCCAAAATCATTTGGAGAGCCTAGGAAGCTCTCAAACCTTGGCTTTGCGGGGTTTTCAATGGGTTCTAGGATGGGCTTTCTTTCAATCAGCAGAATACTTAGTGGTCCCCGCTTTTTGCACAACAAGGGTTTCCTCTTGATAGAATCTAGGGGATTAGTGCTCTTCATTTTCACAAATGAGGCATTCAAGTGCCCAAGGATTTGTTTTCTAGAGCCACCATGAGTCTTCACTCTTGGGATCATCTCTGAATTCAATTTCAGCTCACTCGCCCAGACCGCCAGAATTTTGACTTGCTTTTCTCTGCTATTCAGCCACATCTCCTTCACAAAATTGGAATTTAGTCAGTTAAACCTTGGTGGAAAGATTGGAAATGGTACCCTAACATGCCATTTACCAACTAAAAAACCAAAATTGGATACTCTTGGCTTGGGCCTCATTGTTAGAATAATAAGCAGAAAAATGCAAATATAAACACGGAAGAGAACACAAATGACACAAAGATTTAACATGGTTCACCCAATCCCTAGGCTACATCCACCAATAGCGAGTCCAATATCTTTATTATTATCCAGCAATTACAATCTAAAACCTACAACTCAATACCATCATAGGAAGCTATGAAAATCCCTCATACAATGAAATCTCAAAACCCTAAGCCTTTTTCACAAGCATATTTGACCTAACCTAATTAGGGCAAAAAATACTCTGACTAATAGAAGATCAATGGTCGACCCTTTACAATATATATGTCTAGGGGGGAAACCGTGCTGAAAGAAACTGAGTCTGATTAGGCTCCACATACATAACACTCATTTCCCTATGGTTGATTCTCTCAACCATTGTTGGCATCTTTCTTCTTCCCAGAAGACTTGGAGCTGGCATTTCTGCACTATTTGGGATGCTATCACTAAACCCAAAATTGCTCATTTTTCTTGGTTTCTATTCTACCAAGGTCTACCCTTAGGAGCTCGACTTCAACACTTAGGTGTGCCTAATCCTAAATGCCAATTTTGTGTGCACCATGAAACCATTTTGCATATTTTTTGGTTATGTTATCGGGTCTAGAACTATTGGAGATGGATTAATAGTTTCTTTATACCATTTTGGCCCGAGCCTTTCTCTTGGCATATGGGTCTCCTTGGTGACTCTCCCAAAATGCCTTCCTAGTATACCTAGATTTGGCATAATTTCAAGATGGAGATTTTGTTTTCCTTATGGAATGACCGTAATGCTGTTATTTTTACTCACGACTTTCTGGATATCAATGTTTCTCTCTATGCTAAGGCATGTTTATGTAATAATGTCATGATGTAGATTCAAGTACAACCTGACAAGGTGGCCCTTGAGGTCACCCACTTGTAGAAGCTGCTGCAACATTGGGGTAATGCCCTATGTATTATTTCTTGGGTGCCATCGGGTTCTCTCTCTACTGACCACATGCCACCCTAGGGCCGATGTCACAGTAGGAGTGCCTCGGCAAGGTGATCCAGAACACCGCGCTCTTGACGCTACCACTCCACCTCTCCTCCTAGTAGGAGGGCCTCGACTACTGGTTGGTCTTTGGTGCTTGCCTCTACTGCTCCTTGGTCATCAGCCATTGTTCTTGTATGGCCTCCCGCCCCTTTTGATAAAATCCCCTACCTGGCTCTCACAATTTCTCCCAGGTGGGAGGAACAAGAAATGGAAAAAGAAGAAATTAATGATGGGTGTTCGCTTCCCGACCAAACCCTTGGGCCCAATGTTTGGGGCAATCCAAATGATAAATATCCCCTTCCCTCTTCTGCTAGTACTCTTGCAGCCTGAGGGCTTCTTATATGTTTTTTTTATGAATAGTTGTTTAATTTCGGTATGATGGCGAGTGACTCTTCATGGGGTGATTTTTTATCCCATGAGATTTTTTTTTAATAATATACTTTGTTATATTTATTAATAGTAAAGGCCTCTATTCATCAAAAAATTAAACACTTCCTAACTCACCTAGGCTATGGTCAACATGACCTTAAGCTTGACTCAAGCTTATTACAAACCAAAATTCCATAAGGCGAACACACACAACTTAACTAACTAGATTTTCAAAGAAACCTAGGGGTGATCCTACACCAATGAACTAATTATAGAATAGCATTAGATATGTAGCTTTTGATTTTGAAACTAAACTTTGTCATTTTACCTTTTTGAAAATTCTTACTCATGATATGGTCATGTTTTGACATGCTAGGTAAGCCTCTTACTTTCCTTTTATTGCTTATCCTAACCATGTTGTCAAAGTTCACATGACATAACCTTTTATACCACAACCATATGTCTTAATTTCTATCCATTAAACAAGAGGTGTTAATATCATCAAGATAGAATAGGTTACCTTTTGTCTGTTCACCAGTTCTGATCAACCTTCCTAATTCATTAAAGATCTTATCCTTTTTGTTCTCAAGTTCAACTTGGTGACCTGTGTTATTTAGCTATGAAATACTCAATAGGTTATAGTTAAGTCCTTTCACCCAATATGTATTTTCACATATGATCAGATTATTCAACATTATAGTTACTTTACCTTCAACCAGACAAGGTGAGTCATTACCCATTCTTACCGATCCACCATTATAATATTCAAAAGTTTCAAAATTTTCTTTATCTCCAGTCATGTGGTGAGTATAACCACTATCAATAATCTAAACATCATTTTTACTAACCTTAGATATGAGTGCAATCTCAACATACCTTTCCTCTTTGCCTGAATCATCCTTCATAGAAACAAATACCACCTCAATGTCTTCATCAGATTCACTATCAGTATCCTCAGATTTTTTCTCATCCAGGTAACAAGCTTTCTTCCCCTTTTCCTTGTAGTCTCGGTTGTCTCTTTTGTCAGATTTTTGGTTTCTTAGGTAATCTCTATCATCACCTCTGTCAAACTTCTTTTCATATGATCTATCATTGTTTCTGTCTTCTTTTCTTTTATTAGGACATCTAGCAGCAAAGTGTCCAATCTCTTTACAATTAAAACATACCAATGGTAATTAACCTTTGTATCTACCTTTGTCTCTCTGCAATCTTCTGGCCATTAGTGCTTCAATCTCATCAAGTTCTTGGTCATCACTATCAATTTCACTATCATTTATCATAGTGTGTTTATGACTTGATTTACTCATTTTCAAATAATATTTGAATGTAGACTCAATAGATGGTAAGACACTATTGTCAAAGTTATTCATCTCAAATGAAATAAGTCTAACAATCAAACTATCTAGAGTGACATTGTTATTTTCTACTGCTCTCATTTCTTGTATAGAAGATACTCTAATAGCATAAATAGGCAGTAAGGTTCTTAGGATTTTACTTACCACTCTTTCTTCTTCAAGTACACCTCCTACTCCTTGGATAACATTGACTACCTCTTTGATTCTGCAGCTGTATTGAGTGATGTTTTCTCCTACTTTCATTCTTAGGTCATCAAATTTTCTTCTTAGGCTTTCTAGCTTAGCTTTTAGTACATTTGCATCTCCTCCATGCACTAGCTTAAATTTGTCCCACATTTTCTTTGCATTGGTGCATTTTTTGACATCTACAAATTCAACATCGAAGAGTAAGGAAGCAAGTTCTATCATCATAGAATTGTGCTCATGATTTTCTCTAATTTGATCAACTATCAAAGGTCTAGTAGGTAACACAAATTTAGTATCTAAGTATTGAGTAACATCATTTACAATACCTAATAGGTGGAGTCTTATCCTGGTTTTCCATGTTGAAATTTTTTCCTTGTTCAACTTAGGCACATCCCTTTTGCTCATCTTTTGATATTTTTCTTGAGTCTTTAAACTCCCTTTCTAAGCATACAAGCTCTGATACCAATTGTTAGAATAACTGAGAGGGGGGAGGGTGAATCCCTGGCCTCAATAATTCATCCAATAAATCAAACCAAAACTTTATAACAAAAATATAAACCTCTAGTTATATTCAGTCCTACAAGATGTCTTCCTTTAAATAATCTTATCAAATAACTATTGCTCAGAATATATTGTTTATCCTTTTTCTTAAGCTTTTCCGAATAGCAGTCTAGCCTTTACCAAAATACAGTAAATAACTTAGTGTTTACTAATCAATCCTATTTTAGTAATGTGTAAAGAAAAATATCAAAGCAATAAACCATATACACATTTGACACATGGATTTTTAACATGGAAACCCTATTAGGGGAAAAACAACTTAGGACCAGTAACCCAAAATTTTCACTCTTCTGAAGTGAGCTTGGTGAAGAGCCAACCCTATTAAAGGTTACAAACACACTGTTAAGTGTGACCTTGTTAGAGGATTTAATAGAATAGATTGTCACTTGATATCTGGCATTTCACTATGCTATCTTCATGAGAAACATTTTGATACTCCTTGGGATGTATCTCAATATATAAAGGATAGTTAAATCGCACCTTGTTAAGAGATTTTTTGAATCAATGGTTAAACTAAAACAATATATAATATGTTTGTAAATACAACTTAATCTTGCAGATGTTTAGATATATTGTAAGCCCATAATACCTTTTTGATCAATGTTTATTTTCTATTACTTTGCTCCACTTCTTTCTGTTTGGTGAATGTTGTTGCCTCTTTGTTGCTCGGTGTCTGTAGAAATATTAGCTCTGTTCTTTAACTTGTTTGATCAGGTCTCTATGAAGACTTCTTATCTTCACCAGTATTGTCTTCAGCATCCTATCTTTCATAATGAATTAGCTTGCCTCTTTTATAGACATGATTTCACCATTTTCTAAGTCCCTATCTTTCTTATTCTTTGACGTGATCCACAAATCTTTCCATTCTTTATTTAAAGCTTTCTTTTGTTTTATCTCGTAGATTTCTTCTTGACAACTAGAATAAAACTAGCTTTAAATCTCTAGCTTATCTCTAGCTTTTAACTGGTCAATGAAAACAATGTAAGCAAATAGATAACTCTATATTTAGCTCCTGCCAGCTAAGTATTATTTTGTTTCTAAATTTCAATTTTGATCGGTGTTTAACTGCTTGTTTTCTTGGTCTTGAATTCAATTTTCCTCAGGCATCTCTGTCTATCAGGGTTTTCTGTCCGTCGGGAAAAACTGTGACTTTCAGTTTTTCTCAGGTATCACTTTCGTTCTACTTGATAATGCTTGCTTGGGTAACTTTCTCAGGTATCACTATGAATCTTCTTAGGGTTCTCTATCCATCAGTGTGCACTGTCTTTCGGTGTTTGTTGTCACTTGGTGTATACTAAACTTTTATGCATTACTAGTAACATAATCTTTGTCTTTTTGGTTCTTTGTGTTAGAAACACTAAGAGGGGAGGGGGGGTGAATCAGTGTTTGTCTATTAATTATATTTCATAACTTTAAACATAAATCAAACATACACTCATTGAATCTTAACACAAGAACTCATAACACATGATATGATTACAGGGAAACCTTGATCATAGGAAAACCCCGGTGGGAATTAGCACCCACAAATATTGCACTAGTATAATGAACCTGTTAAAGTTCCTTTTCCCTATTAGGAGAAGTATTTACAATCCAAGTATAATGACCCTGTTAGGAGTCTATTACAAAACCATGTTAAAGGTGTATGGCTCACTGCCTGAGCTCACTACCCAATAGGATGAAGGCTACAACCTTCTGATAGTTGATGTACACTATATCAAAAATGAACTGTTGTGATGAAACTGTTGTCTGATCAGTTCTATTTATGCACTGATGCTCTTACTCTCTTAAAGAGAATTATCTCATACTCACTTCATTATACTGCTCTTCTATTTCTTTCTCATGCATATTCTTTGACACTTGTAATATACATTTACATTACATATTTATATGCTCATGTCCGAATAGACGCGACCAAAAACAAGACTATAGTCGGCCCTAAAAACATAATACACAACGCTTCCAAACAAATTGGCTTAAGAGTGTTTACAAAAATACTAAAGACATTATTAAAAACATATAATCAAAGGCGCTTGGCCTTTACACAACAAAACAATTCACGTTGATCCAAAAACTGAAGTAGGCTACATGCTCTATTTCCTGAACTGCAGTATTGTTGTTCTTCCTATAACTTGTCTGTAATTTCATGCCATACCACACGTGTTTGGACTTAGTATGTATTCATCACATAGAACATATATCTAAACACGCATACTCTAATTTGATCTCTTGCACGTGCGCTGATGTGTTGATTGCTGTATAACTCTGTCTGTCCTGTTTTCTATACTTAGTCATTTTATCTTCTAAGTTATCTTTGACAGAAACTTAATATGAATGTTGCCATAATTACAACACAAAATAAGTCATGTATCCTCTAGGAGTAAAATTTCCAACAATATCCCCCTTTTTCATTAATGGCAACAAAGGAATGTAGCCAATTTTCTCAAAATGACTTAACACACAAAATAACTATATATCATTGCATCTCTTAACATATATATATATATATATATATATATATATATATATTTCTCCCCATATATACACATTCTCTATATAAATTACTCCCCCTTTGACATTAATGACAAAGGTGTCCAAAACTTGTAAGTCTCTAGATAACTTACTCCATGTAAACATCTGGGTACACAATCTAAAGATATATATATATATATTTCTCCCCATATATACACATTCTCTATATAAATTACTCCCCCTTTGACATTAATGACAAAGGTGTCCAAAACTTGTAAGTCTCTAGATAACTTACTCCATGTAAACACCTGGGTACACAATCTAAAGAGATTGGATCTCTTTCTGCCAGAATACCTTCATTGCATCAACTGTTTGGAGATGGGTGCATAGGGAATATGTTAACTTCTCCATCTTTATCAGATCCATGCAGGGACCTTGATCATATGTGACAATGGTGGCATCAATCTATTTGATGTTATCTTCCAAAACTGCTAGAGAGGGCACTAGAGCATTCCTCAGTTGGGTGTGCCTGATTCTTATCTTATTGATCTCCAATTTTGCTTTTTCAATTTTTTCCAACTGTCCTTGATAGAAATTGTTACAGATGTTCATGTCTTGGGTGGATGTCTCAACTGATTTTCTAATAGTGTCCACCATGATCTCTTCCTCTTCTATCTTTTTGATATGTTCAGAGGTGAACTTCACTCTGTCCATGCAGTTTGCTATAACCTTCTTACCTTTAGCTGCCAACTCTTTCAATATAGATTGCCTAATCTTTAAAGATTTTAAGTCTAAGGTAAAATTCTTTACCAATTCATTCAATCTCTCCTTTTTATACTCATCTTCTGCAATTCTAGTAGCAGAGTCTACTAGGTCTATAAAGTGTGCTTTGAAGCTTGTTAGAATGCTGTCGACATCTTCAACTAATGGAATTTTGTCTACTTTCTTGTCTGCAAGAACTAGATCATTCAATATGTTTACTGATTCCAAGAAGAGAGGGTTCCTCATAAACTATTTTTCTTTGGCCTTTTCCACAGCTAGAACGCTGATCTTCATTAAGTCTTCTTCTCCCCATGCATCTAGACTTGGTGAGTCAAGAGTTAACCTTGACAATAATGAAGTAGATGGTAAAGTGGATGGAGTGAATATAGCATTTTGTCTAGTGTCCATGCATTCACTCTTTACTGGTATCTCCTTGACTGGTGTCTCATTATATTGAGTATCTTTCTCTTTATTCAAGTCTATTGGATCATTGGAGGGAACTTCATCTTGTTGTAAAGATGTATCATCAGTGCACATCTCTTCAGTGCTTACAAATGCTTTATCAACTTTGTCCATGTCACTGTTAGATGTTTTCATGGATATCTTGATATTATCAATCACTAAAGTATCTTCTAAGTCTTTTGTTGTATCAAAAGTTATTGATACCGAGGGTGCTGAAACCTGTGGACCTATCATAGGTGCATTTTGAATCACTGGTTCTATAACCTATTTTAGAGGATCTAGAGTTACCTTAGTTGTAGGCGTCATTGATGGATACATGTGTCTATCCATAAACACTTGTGAAAAAGTTTTTTCTGTCTCTTTCCCAACTAACTCATATTCCTTGTTCATAATATGAAGTGTTCTTGTTTTAGTTCTTAGATGAGGCTTCACCAGATCTAATAGAATTGCCTTCTCATCATGTGAGCATACATGGAGAATATTATCCAATTTTTCTTCTCTTATCCTCATATCTTCCTCAATTAAATGTCTCTTCATTATTTCCAGTATGTTCCATAGCTTATCAGGTATCACTATTTTGAGTTCTAGAACTGATTTCTTAAACTTAATCATATGAGAGATGATCATAGAATGTTTCTTAGATCTATTTATCTCTTGATACTTTTCATAAACCTTAGCAAGTGTGTCTAGTCTTCCTTCATTAACAATCTTGTTCTTTAAGACATTTAGACTAGGTCTGAATCCTACTTTAGGAGGAGTTTGAGTATTTCTTACTATGCTCTATGTATTTCTTGAGGATGGGTGACCGATGGGAACTTTCTTCCTTCCTCTAGACTTCTTTCTTGGTATAGAAGGTGGAGATGAGTCTAGGTCAATGGTGGTAGAGGGTGGAGAGGTGCTCTCTAATTTCTTCTTCTTTTGGATGTCATCAGTCTTCTCAAGTTCTTTTGCAATCTTAGCTTCCTTGGCTTTATCTAAGTCTTCTTGAGTGATTCCATAAACTCTTAGGATGCTACATGTAATTTTGGATGCCTTGCTTTTGTTATCAGCACTGTATAGTACAAAATCAACTTTATTAGTCTTCTCTCTGTAAGTGCCCCACCTGGGCTCATTAGGATCTTTGGGTGCAGAAAAGAGAACTTGTGCATATCCTTCTAACACATGTTCCTCCACTTCATAACCAAGTGGGTGAATCCATTTGGTTCTAGGTTAAACTTCCTCCATACAAGTGCAATCTATTTCTACCATGAAACATATGGTCTCCTTATATTTATCAACTATCTTCTCAGATAATTTGAACCTTTTCTGGATCTTGATCCTGAATGTTTTAATATCCATGTCCATGACATCTTTCATACTGCTCTTTGATGTGGCTTTAAGTGAAATCTAAGAAATTGTAGGTTTGCTTCTCTCTACGTAAAGATTTGCAACCTTACCAACGATATGGAAGTATAATTAGATGATCAAAGACCCAAACCTGAATTTCTTGTTCTTTTCATGCTTGATAACTCGAATGTTGTCAATCAATTGAGTGTGCAATATCTAACATAGATTGTACTAAGTGTTATCCTTCACCATCCTTATAGCTGCTAGAACTGTGGCTGCTAACACACTATTTACTCTTCTTGCATGCTGGAACTTGTAACCAAGTATCATAGTTAGAAGCTTTATGTCATCTTCCTTGATAGGATCAACTGTCATATCATGCTTGTCACTTCTAGATAAACAAACTTGTTCAACTTGCTTCTTGACATCCCTGCCAGTAGGAAGAACTGGTCTAGTGTTAGGAAGTCCAATTAATTCATGGATTAGGCCTGTAGTGATGTGGACAGGAACCTCACCAATCCAGAAAAGGTCATCATGTATTCTACTCAGTAGTATCTTCACCCATTCTGGCCCATAAAACTCATGTGCATTGGATTACTCAAATATGGGGTTATTAGTCAGATGCGCAAAATCATCCTTGAATGAGTAGTCTAGTTTCATTATGGATCCCATAAGAGTAGCTATGTTTTTGTCTCCTACTATTTCCTTCTTGCAATAGATGTATGCGTGAATATCTTCTACGTCCAAGAATTCGAGTGGAGTTTTGGAGAATGCTCCTTCAACATCATCTAGAATGGACTTGAATGGATGTTTCTTAAAGACAAATCTCTACCTCTCAGTAGTGTCAAAAACAACTGGGGTTGCCATACTTACTTGGAACTTGATTAAGTAGGGTTTCACGATAATTCAAAATGGTGCAACTGATAGGGTTCCATTCCAAATTCTTATCTGTTTCCTTAACCACCAAATCTATTGTGCTTCCATGCTTTGATTCTTAGTGCTCCTGTGCTCTCCAAATTTTGTAATCTTAAATGCAAATGTGAAGAAGATAGAACATTTACATCTTTTTATAAAGGTTACTGCATTTAATGTTTGCAACCATACGCAGTTTTCACAGAGAGTTCCAAACTTTGTTCTGAATGCATTATAGACAATGTGTGTATGCATACTACTATATCATGTGATTATAAGCATGAATCCATAGATGCATACTCAGAGCTGAGTATACCAGCCACGTAGGGGTTCCAAGCTAGAATAGCTCCCCCTCAGACCAAGAAGGTCTATTCAACTAGAAATAGAGGATGCGTCCACTATGGATGCATCAACTACTTTGATCTTTGCATTGTCCTTCTTTACTTGAACCCAAATTTTGCTTGAATCTTCTTTTTCTTGAACAAAATTGAATTCTCCTTCTTCTTCAAATAGTGATTTCTTAGGATCCTCTTGTTTTTCAGTTCTGGATCTATAGAACCTTGAGATGTGTCCAACCTTTCCACATGTGTGACAAATGATAGGAGGTCTGATGTTCTTGTTCATCATGTTGCACTGCTTTTCTGTGTGTCCATTGTAATTACATATCTAACATGTAATGTTCTGTAAATTTATTTGAGGTTGATTTCTCTGATTGTTTTGATTCATTTTTCTCTAATTCTACTATGACTAATTTATTTGATTTGTTCTGCAATGTATAGCCCTGTGACAAAACTTATTATAGGAGTAACAATAACCATTGAAATGTCTTACCTCTTTGCAATCTCTTGCCAAATGAACATGTTTATTACATGCATAACAAGTTCTGTTAACTTGCTTGATTTCTCCTTTAGATGGATTTGTTTTAGTCTCTGCACCATTTTCATATTTATTTTCTTCTGAAGATGTTTCATGTACTTTCTTCCTTTCTTTCAATGAATTGATTTCAACTTGTGCTGCATTGTATCCAAGACCAGTACTGTCACCTCTTAGGTTTTGTGCATTGAGCTGAGATTGAAGTGAATCAAAACTTGTGTGGAGTTTATCAATCTTATCCTTTGCTTCTGTTAATTCTTATTCCATTTTTTTTTATGTTCTCCAATTCCAAGACTTTCATGTTTGCTTGCAAAAGTTCATCTTCTAATTGTTTGCTTTCTTTGATCTTTTTTTCAATAGAAATTTGACTGTCTGTTAGTTGTTCATCTAGATTTTCAATTTTATCTTTCAGAGACATATTCTCTTCTTTTAGCTTTTTGACCATTTTCCCTAAATCACTTGTAGAACAATCTTTCAAATCTTTTCTCAATTTCTTGATAAGCATTTGTGAGCCATCAACTTTTAGTCTAAGTTCTTCATTTCCTTTTTCAGATCTGTCAAGATCTTCAAGATATGCTTCAAGATTCTTTTTCAAATGGTTTTCTTCTGCTGAGTCCATGATCTCCTAAAGTGGTTAAAATTTATTTCAGAGGACCAAAGCTCTGATACCAATTGTTAGAAACACTGAGGGGGGGGGGGTGAATCAGTGTTTGTCTATTAATTATATTTTAGCACTTTAAAAATAAATCAAACATACATTCAATGAATATTAACACAAGAACTCATAACACATGATATGATTATGGGGAAACCTTGATCAGAGGAAAACCCCGGTGGGAATTAGTACCCACAAATATTGAACTAGTATAATGAACCTATTAAAGTTACTTTTCCCTGTTAGGAGCAGTCTTTACAATCCAAGTATAATGACCCTGTTAGGATTCTATTACAAAACCTTGTTAAAGGTGTATGGATCACTGCTTGAGTTCACTGCCCAATAGGATGAAGGCTATAACCTTCTGATAGTTGATATACACTATATCAAAAATGAACTTCTGTGATGACACTATTGTCTGATCAGTTCTATTTATGCGTTGATGCTCTTACTCTCTTAAAGAGCTTTATCTCATATTGACTTCATTATACTACTCTTCGATTTCTTTCTCATGCATATTCTTTGACACTTGTAATATACATTTACATTACATATTTATATGTTCATGTCTGAATAGATGCAACCAAAAACAAGACTATAGTCGGCCCTAAAAACATAATACACAATGCTTCCAAAAAAATTGGCTTAAGTGTGTTTACAACAATACTAAAGACACTATTACAAACATATAACCAAAGGCGCTTGGCCTTTACACAACAAAACAATTCACGCTGATCCAAAAACTAAAGTCGGCTACATGCTCTATTTCCTGAACTGCACTAGTGTTTTTCTTCATATAACTTGTCCATACTATCGTGCCATACCACGTGTGTCTGGAATTAGTATGTATTCATCACATAGAACATATATCTAAACACGCATACTCTGATTCGATCTCTCAAATTAGCACTGATGTGCTGATCACTGTATAACTTTGTCTATCCTGTTTACTATACTTATTCATTTTATCTTCTAAGTTAACTTTGACAGAAATTGTTGGAGATTTGATTCTGAGTAGTTGATTGATTGTATGTTTGTCATTGATGACAATATATAATACATAGTAGTAATTTTGTATGTACTTATCAGAATGATGATATGAAGACTTGCGTGGATAGATACATGTTGTTGACATGTTTATTATGTTATGTTCATACACGCAGACCCAGATATGATGTTTCAGTAAAGTTATGTAATTCTGTTATTGGTAATTACAGTTCTAGAAGTGTAATGGTTTAGGGCTGACGTATATAACGTGTTTCTTGATTTGCACCTATCTTCTATATATGCGTGTGTATATTCATGATTATTTATGAGTTGATGATATTAATCCAAAGGTGTCAAACGTGCTTCAAGAAGATTACAAAGTTAGAGTTAAATTGGTGAGGCCGCCTTAGTGAAGCGTCACGTCTATTTGGTTTATACTTGCATGGTTGTAATAATGCTTGCATGCTTAGTAGAGATGACAAGGATGTTATGAAGAGTTGTCTTATAGGTCCCATGATATCATACTTTGAGGAAGATACTTATAGAAAGTCAAAGGTGACACGCTAAGTGTGAATGATACAAAAAGATAAGAAAGATGTACAAAGCAGATTATTAGAGTTGGTTCATTCATCAAGAATCTATGTGAAGAAGTGAAAGATTGCAATACACTGGAACTGATCAAGACAACAGGTCTACTCTACAATTCATCATCAGATATAGTGCATATCTGTTATACACAAGGTTTTAGCCTTCACCATCAAGTAGTGAGTCCACCACCCCTAATAGGGTTATTTGTAAAAGACTCCTAACAGGGTCCGACCCTTAACCAGGTCACTATACTTATTGCATTGTAAAGTATAACTCCTAACAGGGTTGAGATATCTTCTAACAAGGATTACTATAAAAAAGTATAGCTCATTGTGGCTGCTAATTCCCACCGGGGTTTTTACCATTTGGTTTCCCTATAATCAAATTGTGTGTTGTGTACTGTGTTATTTGATTAAGCATTTACTTGTTGTATTCTGAAGTTAAAGAACTAAAGTTATTGATAACTGATTCACCCCCCCCTCTCATTTATCCTTTGGCACTATGCTAACAATTTTTATCAGAGCCAAGTTCCTTGGAGAAGAAGCCTAACAACTTAAGGTAGATCAGATGTCTTACTTCAGAAAAGAAAGCCCTAAGTTCAATGGAGAAAATTATCTAGATTGGAAAAATAAAATGATAACACATCTATAGTGTGTTGGATTTGAGATCTTTGAAATTTCTACACAAGAGGTTGTAATTCTATCTTTGAAAGACCTTGCAAAGGATGATGCTACTAACAAAAAAAATGATATATTTACACATAATGTCATTGCTAAAGAAACCCTAATCAGCGCCTTATCTTATAGAGAATTTTCTAAGATCAAGAAAATTGACAGAGCATATACCATATGGAAGTATTTATTTAGAAGATATGTTTGAAGGAGATATTCAAGCAAAGAATGCATGTAGGAAGATATGGAAAAATAAATAAAATAGTCTTGAGATGTTACCTGAAGAGAACATTAGATCTTATGATCAGAGGATAAATAAAGCAGTCTCTGGAATCAAAAACAATGGTGGAGAAATATCAGAAGAAGATATAATGGACAAGTTGCTAACTAATTTAACATCAGAATATGAAAAAAAGATCAGTATTCTAGAGGAAACCATGCAATTCTCACAATACTTCAAGAGAGAGACCTTGATCAAAAAAATCTTTACATTTGAGATATCAAGATTGAAGACTGAACCTAAAAGTGAAACAACTTTCAACGCCTCAGTCCATGGTAAGAAATCCTTACACATTTCCATTCATAATGAGAAAGAAGAAGTTAATGAAGAACTAGAAGAAATAATTGCTATGATTTATAGAAGAGAAAAGAAATGTAAAGGAAAATATGAAGGAAAACTTCCATTCAAATGTTTTTCATGTAACAAGATTGGTCACTTTGCATCTAAGTGTCCCACAAGAGTCAAGAAGCTCAGATCTGATTACAAACCCAAATATAAGAAGGAATGTTATCATGCTGAAGAAGGTGTAACTAATGAAGATTCAGGAGAAGATGAAATTGGATTCGTTTCCCTAAGAGACATGGAAAGGTTTCTTGAGGAAATGGACATTGAAGATGAGGAAGAACAAGAGCTAGCCCTAATTTCCAAAGTAGACATCAGAACTGATTGGATCATTGATAGTGGATGCTCCCATCATATGACAGGTGACAAAGACATATTTGTTTAGTTAGAAAAATACAAAGGTGGTATGGTTAGATTTGGAGACAACATTCCTAAACCTATCATAGGCAGAGGTTCTATCACTTTAGATGGAAAGAACAAGATAGATGACGTTCTATATGTTGATGGATTACATCATAACTTGCTGAGTGTTGGACAACTACTTGACAAGGGTTATCATTTGGAGTTCAAAGAAAACAAGTGCATCATTAATAAAAAGGATGGAGACATGGTTGTATTAGGATCTAAAACAAAAGGTAATTTTTTTCAGCTCAATTCTGATGTAAGTTGTTTTGTTGCAAAGGTAGATGACAGTTGGCTATGGCACAAGAGACTATGTCATATCAATTTTGATAGCATAGTAAAGATCAGTAATGTCAAGGTAGTTAGAGACCTACCAAGTATTGCAAGACCAGTTGACACAATATGTAGGGAATGTGTTATGGGTAAGCATATAAGGAGTTCTTTCAGAAGCAAGCAAAACTCAGCTGAGAACAAATTGGACCTAGTGCATACAGATTTGTGTGGTCCTACTCAAACAAGATCGTATTACGGAGAAAGGTATTTAATTTTGTGTGTTGATGATTTTTCTAGGATGATGTGGGTTGCGTTCTTAAAGGAGAAGTCTAAGGCCTTTGAGAAGTTTAAAATATTCAAAGCTAAAGTTCAGAATGAATCCGGATTAAAACTGAAATGTTTGAGATCAGATAGAGGAGATTTCACCTTTGATCAGTTTTATGATTATTGTGAAGAACATGGTATGAAAAGATAGTTAAGTGCACTTAGAACCCCTCAGTAGAATGGGATTGCAGAAAGGAGGACCAAGATCATACTTGATACAGCGTGCACTATGATGATTGAAGGAAAAGGTGTGCACACCTATTGGAGAGATGCAGTGAACACAGTAGTATATACTATGAATAGAACTCAATTGAGGCCAGGCGCAGATAAGACATTCTATGAACTTTGGTTTGGCAATGTTCCTACAGTAAAATATTTAAGAATCTTTGGCAGCAAGTGCTACATCAAGAGAGATGATGGTGTTGGTAAGTTTGATGCCAGAAGTGACGAAGGTATTTTCCTTGGTTATTCTACTAAAAGCAAAGCATATAGATGTTTCAATTTGAGATTAAAGAAGATAATTGAAAGCACGCATGTTAAGATTGATGAAAAGTTTATGGTTCAAGAGATACTATGCATATGCACCTATGATTGAAGATGAACCCAGACCTAGCTACAAAGATACTATTATTGAAGAAATGTTTGATTGCATTGATGTCTCATGCAATGACCCTGAATCAAGCAGAGAAGAATCACAAATTACAGAAGAAGAAGACACGCCTAAGGTTCCAAAATTCACATACAGATACCACTCTAAAGATGACATCATTGGAGATCAGCGCAATAGTGTTTTGACTAGATCTAAAGAAAAAGGTCTAGCAATGGATGAAGAGGTATGCTTACTTTCACAGATTGAACCTTTAAGTGTTGAAGATTCTTGTAATGATTCTGATTGGAAGAATGCAATGCAAGAAGGATTAGATCATATAATTAAAAATGATACATGGGAATTTGACCCTAGACCCAGTGACAAAAATGTGATTGGAACAAAGTGGGTATTCAAAAATAAGATGAATGAAGATGGTACAGAGGTAAGAAACAAAGAAAGATTGGTATGCAAAGGATATGCGCAGAGAGAAGGAATAGACTACACTGATATATTTGCCCATGTGAGAAGACTAGAAGCCATTAAATTGTTTTTGGCATACGCAACATTCAAAGACTTTAAAGTTTATCAAATGGATGTAAAATCATCTTTTCTAAATGGTGATTTGAATGAAAAAGTCTACATTGAACAACCTGAAGGATTTAGTCTTTCAGATGAACCTGACATGGTATGAAAATTGAAGAAAGCACTCTATAGTCTTAAACAAGCCCCAAGAGCTTGCTATGAGAGACTTGATGGTTATCTTACCAAGATTGGATTCAAGAAAGGAGCAGAAGATTATAACCTATTCAAGACACCTGATGGATTACTATTAGTTGCCATATTTGTTGATGACATTATCTTTGGAGGTAATGACTAGCTCAGTACAACATTTGCAAAAGAAATGCATAATGAATTCGAAATGAGTATGATTGGTCCTATAAAATAATTTTTGGCATTGAATGTAAAACAAACAGGTAAAGGTATATTCATTAATCAATCAAAATATGTGAAGGAAATATTGAAGACCTTCCAGATGGAGGACTGTAAGCCAGTATGCACTCCCATGATAAAAATAGTTGATAAAACATTGTATAAATCTATGATTGGTAAACTCATTTATCTAACTCAATCTAGACCTGACATATCTAATGTAGTTGGCATTGTTGGAAGATTTGCAACTGAACCCAAGTAGAGTCACCTAATGGAAATCAAGAGGATATTCAGATATCTAAAGAGAACTATAGACTATGGTTTATGGTATCCTAAATTAGAGAATGTAAAGCTTCATGTGTATAAAGATGCATATTGGGCAGATTGTATTGACAAAAGGAAGAGAACTTCAGGAGGAACAATATTCCTTGGAGACATGTTGGTTTCTTGGATAAGCAAGAAGCAGAACTGTATTTCTCAGTCAACAACATAAGCTGAATATGTTGCAGCAGTACTAAATTGTTCAACCATGGTTTGGATCAAGTAGATGGTTAAAGACTTTGGCATTCAGGTTGATTATCCTATTGTCATTAATTGTGATAATACTAGCACTATCAACATGTCTAAGAACCCAGTAATGCACGCAAAGACAAAATGCATAGAGATCAAGTACCATTTCTCAAGAGAAAAGGTTGCAGACAAAGAAGTTAAATTGGACTATGTGAACACCAAAGAATAGTTGGCATATATTTTCACAAAGCCTTTATCAAAGGATAATTTTGAGTATCTCAGGGAAAAGTTCAAAATAATTCCCTCTCCTAAGTCTATTTAGAAGAAGCAGCAAAGACATCAGTCATTAAGTGACTGATGAATGGTTGACTACTCTACTTCTGGAGTAGTACCTATACCTAAAAGACATATGATGCCCTTTTCCATTGATGTCAAAGGGGGAGTATATAGTAAGGAGGAGTATGTACTAAGGGGGAGCATATATTCTAGGGGAGTATATACATCGAACAAAAACATAGACAGAGGAACTGCAACAGTTTAGAGAAATCTTTGATGAGGATATTGAGAAGATTGTAAAAGAAAGAGGACACCATGAACAGAGGATGTTTTTGATATCATATGTTTCCATCAATGTCAAAGGGGGAGATTGTTGGAGATTTGATTCTGAGCAGTTGATTGATTGTATGTTTGTCATTGATGACAACATATAATACACAGTAGTAATTCTATATGTACTTATCAGAATGATGATATGAAGAATTGCATGGATAGATACATGTTTTTGACATGTTTATTATTTTATGTTCTTACATGTAGACCCAGATATGATGTTTTAGTAAAGTTATGTAATTCTGAGTTACAATTTTTGAAGTGTAACGGTTTAGGGCCGACGTATATCACGTGTTTCTTGAGTTTTTCCTATCTTCTATATATGCGTGTGTATATTCATGATTATTTATGAGTTGATGATATTAATCCAAAGGTGCCAAATGTGTTTCAAGAAGATTACAAAGTTAGAGTTAAATTGGTGAGGCCGACTTAGTGAAGCGTCACGTCTATTCGGTTTATACTTGCGCGGTTGTAATAATGCTTGCGTGCTTAGTAGAGCCGAAAAGGATGTTATGAAGAGTTTTCTTACAGGTCCCATGATCTCATACTTTGAGGAAGATACTTATATCAAGTCAAAGGTGACACGCTAAGTGTGAATGATATGGAAAGATAAGAAAGATGTACAGAGTAGATTATCAGAGTTGGCTCATTCATCAAGAATCTATGTGAACAAGAAGTGAAAGATTGCAATACACTGGAACTGATCAAGACATTAGGTCTACTCTATATTTCATCATCAGATATAGTGCATATCTGTTATACAGAAGGTTGTAGCCTTCACCATCAAGCAATGAGCTTTTGGACAGTGAGTCCACCACCCCTAATAGGGTTATTTGTAAAAGACTCCCAACACGGTCTGACCCTTAACCAGGTCACTATACCTATTACAATGTAAATTACAACTCCTAACATGGTTGAGATATCTTCTAACAGGGATTACTATAAACAAGTATAGTTCATTGTGGGTGCTAATTCCCACCGGGGTTTTTACCATTTGGTTTCCCCGTAATCAAATTGTGTGTTGTGTACTGTGTTATCTAATTAAGCATTTAATTTTTGTATTCTGAAGTTAAAGAACTAAAGTTATTGATAACTGATTCACCCCCCCCCTCTCAGTTATCTTTTGGGACTATTCTAACAGAAACTTAATATGACTTTGTTTCCATAATGAAAACACAAAATAAGTCATGTATCCTGTAGGAGTCAACTTGCCAACACTTTGAATTATTTGAAAATATGTATATAACCAATAAGATTATATCAAGTTGACATCAATGATAATACAATACATTATTTGATTTAATGTCTTGCATTAACTTTCTACAGCTCGGTGATCATCAACATAACATCTTCAAATATTCAATCAGTTATAGTTCATCAAATACCTGATGTGCAGTCTCTAATCCTATAATGTTTGTGTATTCAACATCAGATAATGCACTCAACAAAGCTTCTTTTCTCTCATATTGTACTTGAATTTCTTTTTATCATCAACAGTCGCTGTAGAAAAATTTGCAATAGCGTAAGACTTCTTTCTAACATCCCAATGGTTTTCATTGATATATCTCAAATGTGTAAACATATGATCTTTCCATATATTATAATTTGTTCCATTGAATCTCAGTCTCTCCTTAAAGGTCGACATCCTAGATCTCCTGAAGAAAATAAGCTTCAAAAAGAGGACACTAGCTCTGATACCAATTGTTATAATTAATTTAGCACACACAAATGAGAGAGGGGGGGTGAATCAGTTATGACCAAAAAATCAAGACCTTTAACAAAATTACCAACTTAATCTTAGATCTGAAAGATAAACATGAGTGCAGGAATAAAACACAATAAAAAACACATAAAACCAAGATTTTTAATGTGGAAACCCGGTTAAGAGAAAAACCATGATGAGGATCAAACCCACAAGATTAATGTACTCTGTTAAAAATACTATACCTTGTTAGGAATATTACAAATGGGAATGCACATGCATTAAAGCACACTTCCTAGAGCTCACTACTCAAGAACAACAATGATCAAAATAAAAATGAAGGCTCGCTTCCTTACAAAAATCTCTAATCTCAAATCATAAAGAACATATTGTCCAAACTCTCAAACTGACAAAACAATATCTCTCATGTGCCAATACAATTTCAATAAAGTGCATCAAATCTCTATTTGAATTAAAGTTTCGATTCATCTCTTCTTTTCATCATTTCTCTTCAATCACACACTCTTCCAGACCTTCAGAATTACAAATTATTACATATTTATATGAATCACATCAACTTATCTCAACTAGGTTGGTCAGGGACCTAATTACAAAATATTAATTCAATATAGTGCAATATACAATATTATCCATTGAATGTCATCTAAGCCATAGCGATGATCAATAAAGACATCCTCAAAAACATTATAGATCCCTAGATCATGCCACGCTCCATCATAAAATGTTACACCCTCATTTCGGTCAAGAAAAATAAGAACATCAACACACCACATGAGAAATTATCAATTCGAATCTCATATTTCAACACAATCCAACAATACAAATAAGACACAATCTAGAACTATCATAAAGAAACATGAAATACCACAACATCAACATGAACAACTCTATCTCAAGATTCATACTCATCTCTACACTATTCATAAGGAACACTAAACAAAAACCTCTGAGATATAAACAAAATAGCTTGTCATCATCCAAATCAAGAACCACTTGAGCCAAGAATACACATCCATACCCTAAACTCACCACTAGGTTAGCAACAAACAATGTCGCATAACTGATACACACTGATCAAATATCTGAAACATTGTCTCTGATAGAACAACCAAAATAACTATCTCTAATAAATCCTTCATATCTCACTCAAATCATCATGCCAATCCATGCCACTTGAACAAGATCAAGTATAGACA
Source organism: Thuja plicata (assembly GCA_018584345.1). NCBI lineage: Eukaryota > Viridiplantae > Streptophyta > Pinopsida > Cupressales > Cupressaceae > Thuja > Thuja plicata. The sequence continues at coordinate 391,855 of MU224583.1, read as the reverse complement.
TTCCCAAAAACATTTCTATCTTTGAAACATCTAATATTCAATATAGTAGTTGTAATGGACATAATTCATCTCACTGAACAAATCAGGAACACTATATCCAATATTAGGAATATGTTGACATCATTGACAAATCATTAATGCCAGCACATATATGCATAATCTCAACAATATCTCAAAAGTTTCCACCTTTAGTTAGAACATCTTTGATGCCCTTAATTTTTGTGTCTAAGATAACTCTATCATATGCTATCATTGTTTTTCTCTCATTAAACCCTTTCTCATCAAATTCTCTCCTAACTTTCATCTCAACAGATTTCTCAAATGACTCAAATTGAGTACTTACCACATTTATTAGGCTCTTGAGATAATTAGAGGGGTTGTTTATTTCATCCATAAAAAAATTAGGCATCAACTTATCCTATATACCAAACACCTTCTCTAATAATGTATTGTCTTCTATGTGAGTCTTCAACATTTCTTCCCTTTCTTGGGCCTTAGAAAATTGTGCAAGTTTGGGCTTTTCAACTGGTGAAAGGACTTTGTTAGGATTAAGTAATACTGAGAGGGGGGATGAATCATTATTACAACACTTTAAGCATGAACTTAGTAAATTCTAACTTAAGTAGATAATTGATGAAATGAAAAGAACATAAACATAAAAAAACGCAACTCATAACAGCATGAATTTATTGTTGAGGAAACCCTGGCCAAGGGAAAACCCCGGTGGGGATGCTACCCACAAATATGTAATAAAATTATTATGTCCCTATTAGGAGACCTAGCCCTTTTAGGAGCTGATTATTACATTAGCACATTTCCTTGTTAGAGGAATACAAAACCTTGTTAAAGGTATACTGAGCTCACTACTCATACAATCAAAAATATGATTCTGTGTACAAATATTTCTCAATAGTGAACAATAAAAGCATCTTCTATTCTTAGGTAGTTCCAGTTGTATTTCACATCACTATCTATCCGCTTCTAACATCACAATGCATTCATCTATTCACATCCATTCATTCCATCACATTCCTTCGATACCATCACTTCCATACTTCACTTCACAAAAAAGCTCTTCCTATATACACATCATTATGTGTCTCATCGGCTTCCAATGCATCAAAAAGTAGACTTAACACTTATACAAAGGTAAATACCAAGTCCATGATCATACTCTAACAAACATAGGTAATTCTCAATCTGAATCCAACATAGAAAATTTGGACTCCTTACAATACTCCCTTAATCATCGCAACCTTTCATCTATTCTGTATCACTGTTACTTTGTCTTTGCATGTCTTCAACATACTATAACGTACTGCGATAAACACCAAAAAATAAAATACATTAACTAATGGTCATATACATCCAAAAATATATTCTCCTAAGATCACATGTCTTCATTCATCATATACTCTATTTTGTGACAAAAACTGTACTGCTATACTCTATAATTCTGCTTTCTAGACTTAGTCCTTTTGCAAGCTATAACTCCAAAACTATGTTTGGCACCAAGTGACCATCCATACCAGATGTGTTTCTATAAATGAAAACCCTAAATTGTTCCATAACATTCCTTAATGAACCACTTTCCAACAATCTCTCCCTTTGGCATTGATGGCAACATTTAGCAAAAAATGACTAAGTGTTAATACCAAAAATAATATACATTGAGCTTCTATAACTCCTTTACATATTACTCTATCTATCTATACATTTTTCATATCTTATCTTCTCTCCCTTTGACATCAATGGAAAAGGTATTAAAAATGTGGAATAAAAAAATTTCTTACCAAGACATTTATACCATATTTAGCACATCCTGGAATGAGATTTCCAAGATCTTCACTTCCTCTAACTAGGTCTTTACCAGTATCTCACTCACATGAATCAATCCATTTAGTGCAAAAGAGGATGTATTTTCTACCTTTATCTCTGTATTAATGAATCTGGTCAGGGCGTTCTTTGTTTTCTCCATGTCTGAAAGGCGGATCTCAAGAATTGATAACTTAGGAAAATTAAACTCTTCAACATACCAAATATTCCCACAACTCTCCCTTTCACTATATCCAAAATACTCAAATTATCCAATATCCTAGACACTTCTTTTTCTAACTCCAACATAGTTGTAACATAAAAAAATATATTTATTTTAGGATTGGGTGTTGATTGAATGATGATACGTTATGTTACCAAAATGTAAAGGGGAGAATTGTGGTTTAAGAGGGTTTGAATGGTTAATTGTTATTTGTGTGTATTGTATATTGCAATTGTGATTGTGATTAAGGGAAGATAAGATGCTCCTTTCTTTTACCCTCAAATACACAAATAGAAGATCTAATTTTGATCAACCCCAAAGGGTTAATACACAAATGAATCCAATATTTGGAAAGAGACCAAGAAAGGGGATCTTAAATTCTGTAAATTGATTGATTAATATGATTAATGATGGTAATTGAAAAGAATAGGAGAAAGTACCAACCTTCCAAAGTGGCAAATTAAAGATTGATGTTTTCTGAGATCTGTAGACTGTTTCTGGAGATGTTGACAGTTGATACCAAATCAGAACAGAGAGACGGACAAAACCCAGAAATATTTTTTTTGTTCCGATGTCATCTTATGAAAAAGGTCGACCCTGTACCACTTTTTCCAACTTGATCTACTCAACTCAAAAATTGTCCCTATTCGCATAGTCTAAAAGAAATCTGAAAAGGGTATCCAGATCTGGCCTCAGATTTACAGTCCCAAACCTGTACCCGCAAGAAAAAAATTTGTTTGTTGTTGGGGAGGGGTTTGCCTTAGTCAAACTCCAATTTAGGAATTAACCTTGAAATCAATAAAGTATGGAAAGCTAACAAGTAGTAGAATTGAACCTAATAGTGAAGCTATGATATGGAATAGATATGCAATTGTACTTCAAATGTAGCAAGTATGTAAATATGAAAGCATAGACTTTAGAAACCATAAACCTCTATGATTGTATGCTTGGAATACACCTTGAAAGATTTTTGAGGATGCACTAAGGATCTTGAAGGAAGATCACACCATCATGATGGCTAGATGTAGGGTTTGAATGATGAATCTTGAATGCTTGAACCAAATCCCTTCAAAGGCTTGAAATCTTGAATCCTTGTTCTTCAATGGAGAACTTGAATGCTTGAGAGGAAGACTTGAACACCTTGAGAGCTTCAGAACATGTAGAACAATGGATTCTTGAACAAAATCTCGATTTCCTCTTATCACTTAGTTGATAGTTGATAATGCTTAATGATGGTTCTTCATGCTTAGAGAAAATGAGAGGAGAAGGCTCCCTTTTATATGGAATTAGGGAACAATCTTCTAAGGAGGCCTACATAGGATAATTAAATCATCATTTAAGCCTTTACCTCTAGGAGAGGACCTATATTAAATATAATTTAGGAATCAACCAATTTGGAACCCGAAAGAGCCGACCCGGGAGCGGGAGAGAGCTTTTTGCAAAGACCGATATCTGGGAAACTATGGGATTCTGGGTTTTGGACTCTGGGACAGGGTTGAGGTTGACCCTGTCCTAGGATAGGGTTGAGGTTGACCCTGTCCTAGGGTAGGGTAAAGGTCTACCTAGTCCCAAAAGTTCAACCTTGTCCCTGCATCCCAGAAACAGAGTCCTGCAACCCAGAATGCAGAAATCAGTCCTGAAAGTGGTATAAGGAGGAGCAGATTAGGTGAAGATGATCCATAAATGGGGGGATGATGTAATGGAGGTCAGATAAATCCACTAAGGATGGATAAACACTCTTAACATGGAAGTGCTTCCATTTTAAGATGATACATTAAGCCCCCACTTTAGCAGGAGTACGGAAATCGAATGTGCTCATGGTAAAGTTAGAAGAAAGAGATCTTGGTGGATTGCAATCGAGATAGAATATCACTAAGATAGGAACACAAGCCCCTAGGCTAAGGATCCTAACACATCATACATACACAAAGATATGGAAAGTAAAGAACATTCAATCATAAAAAACATATATGACGACATAAGTAAGACAAGAACAACACCATTGATAAAATAGCTTCACGATCTAATCCTACTAGCACGAAAGCAAAAGAGAGAAAACAAAAAGTGATTACCTCACCTAGTAAGATGCCCAACTTACTATGAATCAGCAAGGAGGGAGAGACCTCAACAGGTTCACCCATAAACTATGCTTGTAATTGTAAGTGCGTCTTCTGACGGCTTTTTGAAAATACCCATAGATCCACATTCTTGTATCACTATGAAATATAAAATGTGTGTCCATTCAGGATTTAGCAACTTATGTGAATTACCTTTCAAGGATTTAGCATATCATAAAAGGGTGTGTATCTCTTTAGGATTTAGCAACTTATGTGCGTTACCTTCCGAGGATTTAGCAAAAAAGTAAAAATGTGGGTCTCTTCAGGATTTAGCAACTTTTGTGTGTTACCTTTCGAGGATTTAGAAAACATAAAAGTAAAAATGCATGTCTCTTTAGGATTTAGCAATTTGTGTGCATTACCTTCTGAGGATTTACCAAACATAAAAGTAAAAATGTGTGTCTCTTTAGGATTTAGCAACTTGTGTGCGTTACCTTTCAAGGATTTAGCATGCTGTGAAATGTAAATAAATGTAAACTATAGTACAAGGGAGACCCTATATATGCCCCCCTCCTTATCATGGCTACCCACTAGGTAGGATAAGGAAGGGGAAGAGGATACCTACTTCACATGGTAAGGAGATATCTAGCTTTACAACAATGTATACCATATTCTTAGCAAAGAGTGTTGACCCGTACATCTAAGAACATAGATAACCATAAAATGGATATGTCACTTATAGAAAAAGGATCCTCAAAAGGGAAGAGATCTTATCAACAAGAGCTCTACCAAAGAGGAGTGCTTAGGATAAAATGTCATCTTCGAAAGACAAGAGGGACCCAAGATTCAATCATCAAGCCCCCGACAAGGAAAAGAATGAGGAATCTTGGTATGAAGGATACAAACTCTAAACAACAAGCTAGGGAAAGAATTTATAAAGAACATAATTTACCAAATAAAGAAGAGGTAATGAATTATGACAATCACCTCTCCAAATAGGGGGGGTGTCAATGGTCATAACATAGATCTTTATAAGGAAAATAATGTTTGCAATATAAAAAAATGCCAATAAGCTAAGGAAAGTAGATCCTTAGATAGAGGTAGAAGGAGAAAATACCTTGCCCCCCAGGGATGAAGGCAAAGGATATATCAAATTATATCAAAGTTATAAAAATAAGGGATATCCTTACAAAATAGATGTCCTAGAAAGAATATCATGAGTGAAGGAAATTATAAGGATAGAATGCAGAGAGAATAACCAATTAGACTCAAAGCCACATTCATGCTAAGAATATAATGGATCCTCTAAGACTATAATAGAATACCTCTTGCCTCCCAGTTTAAGAGACAAGAGGAAAAATAAAGCCTAATTTGTAGAAGAATGAGGGGAATGCCCTATGTCAAAATTATGGAGAAATTGTAGTACCACTTGAGAATAAGATATAATTCCATGAGAAGCTCTATCTCTAACATATAATTTGAAATGCACATAATAAACAAGTAAATGTTTATTACTATTGTGAAAAGGGAATTGGTACATATGTAAAGCATTTTTAGGAATAGGTTTAAAACTTTCTTTCTTGGAATTTGTTAACTGGATATATACTTTCTTAGCCACATCTTGAGGAGTGTCATAATAATCTAAGGTAGGTGTTGGAAGGAGAACATCAAGAGGAGGATGATAGTTAATATCAGCCACCTGAAATCCTATACCATGCATATCATGTTTAGGAGATACATTGATTGGGTTTTTAATGCCGTGTTCATTAACACCAAGCCCTAAACCCTTATAACCTTGTTTATCTACCATAGTATATCCAGTAGTATACCTATTTGGCATAGTATCTATGGGAGATGATTGATTATGATGCTTGTGAGAAAATGTTGTGTAAGGTGGAACAACGATTGTAGGAGAATGTTCTTTGGATTTTCCTTTATTATCATCATGGATAGGATAAGAAGGAGAAGGTAAATCTAGAAATTCTTGCACATCCTCAACCTGTACCATAGTTTGAGCCTTAACAAAAGTATGGGAAGAACTAGGGATGGAGGATGGGAGAATAGGAGTAGGGTTGTCAGAGATGATTGGATTAGGAATGTTAGGATTAGGAAGATTAGGTAATGTGGCATCATCCACCAAATTCTTCACATAATCTAAAAGAACAATAAGTCCATTACACAAATCTTGAATTAAAGTTTTGAAAGTAGGGAGACTAGTATTGGTTAATCTTAGAATAGAATAAGCAAGTGAAACATGAAGATTAACAAACATGAGAAAGTGAATGACACTCTCATAGACATCATAGGTGCTATAAAGAGATGCTAAAAGAAGCATAATGAGAAAAATAGACATACACCAAAAGAACTTCATAATGAATGAAATGCAAGAAGTGTTTTTGTATTTATAAATGTGAATTATAATCTAAGATGTAAATCTAACACCAAAGACGAGTTGTCTATCATGGGTTCACCAAAATGTAACATAAAAAATATATATTTATTTTAGGTTTGGGTGTTGATTGAATGATGATATGTTATGTTACCAAAATGTAAAGGGGAGAATTGTGGTTTAAGAGGGTTTGAATGGTTAATTCTTATTTGTGTTGATTGTATATTGCAATTGTGATTGTGATTAAGGGAAGATAAGATGCTCCTTTCTTTCACCCTCAAATACACAAATAGGAGATCCAATTTTGATCAACCCCAAAGGGTTAATACACA
>MU224583.1:357521-384989 GCA_018584345.1 Thuja plicata | reverse complement strand
AATTTTGATCAACCCCAAAGGGTTAATACACAAATGAATCCAATATTTGGAAAGAGACCAAGAAAGGGGATCTTAAATTCTGTAAATTGATTGATTAATATGATTAATGATGGTAATTGAAAAGAATAGGAGAAAGTACCAACCTTCCAAAGTGGCAAATTAAAGATTGATGTTTTCTGAGATCTGTAGACTGTTTCTGGAGATGTTGACAGTTGATACCAAATCAGAACAGAGAGACGGACAAAACCCAGAAATATTTTTTTTGTTCCGATGTCATCTTATGAAAAAGGTCGACCCTGTACCACTTTTTCCAACTTGATCTACTCAACTCAAAAATTGTCCCTATTCGCATAGTCTAAAAGAAATCTGAAAAGGGTATCCAGATCTGGCCTCAGATTTACAGTCCCAAACCTGTACCCGCAAGAAAAAAATTTGTTTGTTGTTGGGGAGGGGTTTGCCTTAGTCAAACTCCAATTTAGGAATTAACCTTGAAATCAATAAAGTATGGAAAGCTAACAAGTAGTAGAATTGAACCTAATAGTGAAGCTATGATATGGAATAGATATGCAATTGTACTTCAAATGTAGCAAGTATGTAAATATGAAAGCATAGACTTTAGAAACCATAAACCTCCATGATTGTATACTTGGAATCCACCTTGAAAGAGTTTTGAGGATGCACTAAGGATCTTGAAGGAAGATCACACCATCATGATGTCTAGATCTAGGGTTTGAATGATGAATCTTGAATGCTTGAACCAAATCCCTTCAAAGGCTTGAAAGCTTGAATCCTTGATCTTCAATGGAGAACTTGAATTATTGAGAGGAAGAATTGAACACCTTGAGAGCTTGAGAACATGTATAACAATGGATGCTTGAATAAAATCATGATCGCCTCTTATCACTTAGTTGATAGTTGATAATGCTTAATGATGGTTCTTCATGCTTAGAGAAAATGAGAGGAGAAGGCTCCCTTTTATATGGAATTAGGGAAAAATCTTCTAAGGTGGCCTACATAGGATAATTAAATCATCATTTAAGCCTTTAACCCTAGGAGAGGACCTATATTAAATATAATTTAGGAATCAACCAATTTGGAACCTGAAACAGCCGACCTGGGAGCGGGAGAGAGCTTTTTGCAAAGACCGACATCCAGGAAACTGTGGGATTCTGGGTTTTCGACCTAGGGATAGGGTCAAGGTTGAACCTATCCTAGTAAAAGGTCAAGTTTGACCCTATCCTAGGGTAGGGTCGAAGTCGACCTAGTCCCAAAAGGTCAACCCTGTCCCTGCATCCCAGAAATAGAGTCCTGCAACCCATAATGCAGAAATCAGTCCTGAAAGTGGTCTAAGGAGGAGCAGATCAGGGGGAGATGATGCAGAAATGGGGGGATGATGTAATGGAGGTAAAATAAATCCCCTAAGGAGGGATAAATTCTCTTAACATGGAAGTTCTTCCATTTTAAGATGATATAATAGTATGTGAGGAGGTCTCACAACTATTCATCAACTTATCTAGAGTTTGTTTGTCCTTTGCTATTATCCTAAATGTTCTTAATGTGTCCGATAGGATTTATAATGTAACTGTATAACTTTATGACATGTGACACATAACTCTTTGCTTCAGATATGGTTTTTCTTTGTATGCCTAACTCCAAAGAAATAGACTTTCATACTTCCTCCAACTTTTTCACAAGGTACTTCTTCTTTGGCTTTTCTTCAACAATCTTCTCTAAGGACTCATAATGACTGTCAAAGTCATCCAATACCTTTTTCAAATTCTCTACATTGTCCTTTGATTGTAAATAAAGAGGTATAGGTAGGATTTTGTTGAAATTATCAACTTCTCTTTCCATTACCCTTAACTTCTTCTCACCTTTCTTTTCATATCTCTCCTTTGTTTTTGCAAATGCGATGAAGGATAGCTTCATCAACTAATCCTCATCCATACTCTCAACATCAGTGTTCAAAGTTCTATCTCCACTTGCCAACAATAAGGATGAAGAAATGGATGCATGAGTTTCTTGTTTCACTTCTACTTTATTTACTGCTTCCTTTTCTATTTTAGCTTCACTCAGTTTCTACTCTTATTTATTTGTCACTGTTAGATCAATGCTTCCTCCATTAATGTTAGTATTATTCTTAAAAGGATCATTAACATCCTATGAATTTTCCAAAAACACAGGCACAACAAAAAAAAAGAAATATGGTTTCTTCATAGTACTAAAAAAATGGTTATTGTATTCATCCTTTGATGTATCAGGGTTTACATTAGCTATTCTTGATGACTCACCTTTTAGAATTTCAGGATTAGTAGCCTTGGGAGGTGAGGACTTCTTAGGCTCAACTGACAACAAAACCTTATCTACTACCTTATGTGTTTCCTCAATAACTTCTTCATACTTTCTCCCCATTATCTTCACCAACCTTGACTTGGTTCTCAACAAAAGTTTCAAAACATTTAATATCTTTTCCATTTCTTTCATTGAAAAAATAGGTAACATATCTTCAACTGCTTGTACTTTGATTGCTTCATCTACTATCTATGCTAATTATTTCCTTATTTCTAATTTCTCATAAATTTCTTTTGGTATACTTCCTTCCGCCTCTAACAAGTTTTTCTTAAAATAAAGTAAATGGTTTATTACCATGTCTTCAATCAAAATTTTATTAGATGCCTCATACCTCCCATAGTATTTGATAAGGGAGATAATATTTCCCTTCTCAATTATTCTCTTCTCCATTATTTTCATGTCAAGCTTCCAGAGTTATTTCACATCAGTGGTCTTCTCTTCAACTTTCTTCTTTGCTTCTCTCAGCTCAAATTCCTGTTCTCCTTAGGCTTTGTTCTTTTAATGATGTTAGGAAAAATTATTTTGATTGAGCTTATACTTCATTGTGTAAAGAAATGAAAGATTTCCCAATAAACTACTCTCTGCACATAATCCATTTGATTAACAATCTGGCGATCACAAGATATAGATTTGTAAAACCATGCGATCATAGATATATATGTTCCATAATATATCCACATATTCTCTCTCTAAGATTGCAAGAGCTTACTCCTCAAAATATGGGGCTGGATAGATTTCCGATGTTTCCTTTCAAGGATCCCCTAAGGCCATGCATGGCCATCTAGGTTGATGTGTAAATATTTGCATCAAGTGAAGACTCAGTAGCATCTAATGACTCTCTCCGAACGATTTTCTCATTTGATTCCTTTACTTTCCATACCTTACAACTGTTTACATCTTCTACTTTTCTGAAATTACTGTTAAATTATTCTGTAATACTCTTAACATCCTTAGTAATCTTCTTTGTATCAATAGGTGGATGACCACTTCTATTCTCAGGTCTTTTGTATATGCAAAACTTCACTACATGTCCTAGATTATGACATTTGTAGCATGTAGGAGGTGGTTTGTTTTGATTAACCTGCAACATACAATACTTTGTGGTGCAAGAGCATCCTCTAGTTCATCCATTTCAAGCACACCAGTGGACCCAAATACAATGTGTCTGGATAGTGATTGGATCTAGGATCCAATGTCAATCATAAAGTCCTACTTGTAAGGCAAGGTGACAATAGGTGTTGTTATAAACCTAGTTGTCTACCTTAGCCATTTTGGACAATTTTTAGTTATGTTGGGATAAAATAGTCTAGGAGGACTAAAGAAAGTTGGAATTTTTAATCTAACATTTCTAAGGTCCTAAGTGGAGCCTAGGTTTAGATCTTTACAAGATTGTTGATAATTGACAACTTTTGTAAAAAGTTGTCAATGTTGCATAATGCAACTTTTGCAAAAAGTGCAAGATTTGAATCCCAACAGTCACAGCCACTTTTTTGGGTTAAAATTATCTGGCAATTGTATGAAAAAGGTTGAGAAACCTTTCTCCATGGTTAGAGACAACCTATTGTAAGAACTTTTACACAAATCAATAAAATTAGATTTTTTTCCTGCAAATTGTGATTATAATTTGAGTTGTACGATTCTGTACAGACACAAATGCATCATTGAAGGAATTGGAAAGTTGTCTTGGTGTCTTATGGGAGTTTTTCAAGTGGTTTGAAGTCTTGAAACCAATTAGAATGAAATTTATCCATTTTTCTATAGCCATTGGTCACATGAAGGCCCTAACTAGGGTTTTGAGACAAATTTCCTCTTTCCTAGAGATTCCACCATGGGAAAAGTCTAAGCCTTGGTGGAAAGGAAGGAGGGGGAATGTATTTTTAGATTTCTGTGGTCTCAAACAAGGAGGAAATGGATGGAGAGAGAAATGTCTAAACCATCTGGACATGCATCTAGATGTGACTATCCAAAATTTGGGTTTTGATGCACAACTCGGCCCAGGGGTGGAATGGAGACCTAAATCGTTGGATTTAGAAGTTTTATGTGATCAAAAAAGTATTCCAATTGGAAAGTGAATCGAGAATCAAACACTTTCTTTGTAAAAGTGACTTAATAGCCCAATTAGGCTTAGGAGAGAATTAATGACAACAGGAGTTAGGGGATTGGTCAAGAGCCCTAACTTGGAGGGTGTTGTTGGTGGATGGATTTAAGAGTTTGAGGGTGGTCAAGACTTTCTGTGGTGTATTTCCAAGTAAGTTGCCTTCAAGAATCCATATTTTCTCCTTATAGCCCTGCATAGGCTTGGGTGTCTAAATAGAGTTTTAGAGTTATCTTTGTGTGGGATTTGTGTTTCATAGCATCTAAGTTTGATGTCTAGCATTGATAGAACACTTGTTCTATCCCTAAATTAGTTGGTTCTAGTTGTGTCATATTTGGCCCTTAAGGGTGTTGAAGATTAGATGGAGGATCTAATCTTATCATTATGGTTATTGGGAACTATTGATAGAGCCCTAGATTGTATGGGGGTAAGGGGTATTGGGAACCTTTAGGTGTCTATTTTTTATATAGTTTGGGGCTCTGTTTCAAGTGGTATTAGAGAAACTAGTAGATCTTTGGAAGAAGACAAGTTGCAACCATGGTAGATGGTGGTGAAGAAAGTGAACTTCTTAATAGGATGTCCAATGCAGAATTGCTGAGACTGGTGAAAGAACATGATGTAGAGAGGAAGTTGATGAGGCGGGAAATGGAAAGACTCAAGGAAAAAGTCAAGAGAGGGAGCAATGAAAACTCTGGAGTTGAATAGGAGGGGAGTGATGAAGAGACCCCTTGGTAGGAGGATGAAGAAGAATTCCCTACAGAATAGAGGCTACTCTTGAAGACTTTAAAATCCATGGAGAGGACCATGGACAGAAAACTTGATCTACCTATCTATAGTGGGAAGATCGATCCAGAGGAAGTAATGGATTGGATTGATGCACTCACTAGTTTCTTTGACGGTGAGGAGATACCAGAGAATCAGAAGGTTAAGATAGAAAAGTCTAAGTTGAAGGGATCTTCCCTAACTTGGTGGAACTTCACTCAAGAAGAGAGGGTGAAGATGGACAAGAATCCAGTAAGCACTTGGAAGAAGATGGTGATCTTGGTTAAGGAAGCCTATGTGCCTGAAGACTATGAATTTCAAATTCATAGGAAGAGACAAAGTTTAAGGTAGAAGGAGATGCATATCTCAAGCTATACTAAGGAATTCCATAAAATTACCATGAAATCTAAGTTGGTGGAACTGGAGAGTGTCAAACTTGCTAGGTATATGCAAGGGTTGAGGATAAACATCCAAGATGAACTAAGTTTGTGTTCCCCTACTACTTTCCAAAAGTGCTATCAATTAGCATTGAAAGTGGAGGAAAAAATAAAGAGGAGGCAAGAGAAAAGTGGAAGAGGCAGATCCCATAGAGACTTTGGTAGTAGAGGAAGAGGGACAAGCAATGGCAGAGGACAAACACCTAGAAATTTTGAGGAAACCAGTAATAGAGAGACCTGTCAAGAGAATTATTTTGGAGAAAGAAGTTCTAGAGGCTCCTATAGAGGAAGAAAAGGAGATTCAAGGGGAAGGTTTGGAGGAAGAAGTTCAGGACCTCCAAGGTGTTATAGATATAACCAACAAGGGAACTTAGCATCCAAGTGTCAAGAGAAGGCAAGTAATCAGGCAGAGAGAAGGGAAAACATGGTTAGAGAAGAAGAGAACCAAGGAGACAATACACATGGGTCTTATGCACCACCTAAGGAAGGAGAAGTCCTAATGATGAGGAGGACATTTTTGAAGTCTCCAAGCACTCAATAACCCCCTTAGAGGAAGAGTCTATTCAGGACAACCTACCAAGTGGGAGACAAAGTTTGCAAGATGGTGATTGATAGTGGGTCTACGAACAAATTGGTGTCAGAAGAGGTAGTAAAGAAACTAAAGTTGAGAAGGGTGCCCCATCTAGATCCTTACAAGGTTTCATGGCTCACAAAGAAGCAACAAACTATCATAGAAGAGAAAGCTTGGGTGGAATTCCAACTTGGGAAGTACAAAGATAAAGTTATCTGTAACATTGTTCCAATGGATGTCTACCACTTGCTACTTGGGAGACCAAGGCAATATGATGTGGAGGCTCACCATGATTGAAGGTTGAACACATACACAATCAAATAAAAAGGTGAAAAGGTAACATTCTTACCACTGTCTGATTCTATAGAAGAACAAAAAGATTCTAAATTTTTGTTTGTAGGTGAAAAAGAGTTTTTGAAGAATTTGATAGAAGAAAAGACCCCTTGCTATGTCCTAGTAATTCTTCCCAAGGATGAAATGCCTAAGAAGGTTGAGAAAGAGATAAATCCCTTGAGAAGAGTAGGCCCTAAATAAGTTGCAGACCTACTTGACTAGTACAAAGACATTGTTACTAAAGAATTGCCAAATGAGTTGTTCCCAATCAGAGACATAAGCCACAAAATAGACTTGATCCCAGGAGAAACCTTACCCAACAAAGCAGCATATAATTTGACTCCAAAGAAAAATAAGGGGATGGAAAGGAAGATTCAAGAACTCTTGGATAAGGGTTTAATCACTAAAAGTCTTAGTCCTTGTGCAGTACCTACTCTTTTAGCCCCTAAGAAGGAAGGCACATTGAGATTGTGCACTGATTTTAGAGAAATAAATAGAATCAAAATTAGGTATAGATTTCCTATGCCTAGGATAGAGGATCTATTGGATCACTTAGGAGGTGCAAGGTACTATTCTAAGGTGGATTTGATGAGTAGCTACCACCAAATAAGGAGTAGGGCTAGTGATGAGTGGAAGACTACATTTAAAACCAATGAAATCTTGTACGAATGGAGGGTGATGCTTTTTGGCCTATCAAATGCTCCTAGAAAATTCATGAGGCTCATTAATGAGGTGCTCAAACCATTCCTTGGAAAAAATTTCATGGTATAACTTGATGACATCCTTATCTTCAGTAAGAATAAGGAAGAACACTTAGAACACCTTAACTTGGTCTTGAAGAGGCTGCATGAAGAAAAGCTTTTCATAAATTTGGAAAAATTTGTTTTTATGCAAGAAGAAATTTTTTACTTGGGGTTTGTGATTTTAGGAGGGAACATCAAAATGGACCCTGAGAAGGTAGAATCCATCTTGAATAAGCCTTCTCCTAGAACAATGACTAAGATTAGAAGCTTTCATGGACTTGCTTCTTTCTATAGAAAGTTCAATAGAAATTTTAGTCAGTTGTGTGCTCCTATGCTTGAGACCATTAAGGGTAGGCAAGGGTGTAATTTTGTGTGGAACAAGGATACAGAAGAAGCCTTCCAAATGCTAAAGCAAAAGGTAATGGAGAAACCCATCCTAGTGTTCCCTGATTTTCAAAATATATTCACTATTGAATGTGATGCTTCAAATCTAGCTATAGGGGTTTTCTTTAGCCAAGAGGGAAGGCATGTAGCCTTTTTTAGTGATAAATTGAATGAAGCAAAGAGGAAATACTCCTCTTATGACTTGGAATTATATGCCCTAGTCTAGTCATTGAAGAAATGGAGGCACTACATCCTTCCAAAGGAATTTGTTGTCTTCACAAACAATCAAGCATTGAGTTTCTTAAATAGTCAAGAGAAACTAATCCACAAACACATGAAGTGGGTGGAATCAATACAAGCCTACACATTTTCAATAAAACATAAGAAGGGAGTTTCCAATAAGGTGGCAGATGCATTGAGTATAAGGACTCTATTTGTGAAACAAATCCAACTTCAAAGTGTAGGGATTGATTCATTAAAGGACATGTACAAAAATGATGATAATTTCAGTGATATTTATAAGGTATTTTCTAACTTTTTTGAGGCTTATCATGTTAAGTATGTAGATTATTTGATTCAAAATGGACTCTTGTTCAAAGGACACTAGTTATGCATCCCAAAATATTCAATGAGGGAGAAAATCATTAGAGAAAAACATGCAGGCAACATGGGGGGACATTTTGGTTTGGACAAGACATTGGAACAGGTGAAAAGGTTCTATTATTGGCCTAAGCTTCAAAATGAAGTAAGGAAGATTGTAGAGACATGTACAATCTATTAAAGAGCCAAGGGTACATCCACAAATGCAGGACTATACCAACCTCTACCTATTCCTACAAGGCCTTGGGAGAGTTGTAGAATGAATTTTGTGATGGGATTGCCTAGAAAACAAAAGGGATATGATAAAATTTATGTTGTAGTGGATAGGTTTAGTTAAATGGCCCACTTTATCCTTTGTAAAAGTACCAATGATGCATCATCAATTGCAATTTTTTTCTTTAAAGAAATTGTGAGGATTCATGGCTTACCTCAAACCATACTATCTGACAGAGATGTAAAGTTTATTGGTCACTTCTGGAGAACCTTATGGAAGAGGTTAGGGACCAATCTGAGTTTTATTTCTCCCTACCATCCACAAACAGATGGGCAGATAGAAATTGTCAATAAATCACTTGGCAATCTACTTAAATGTTTGATAAAACAATATGGAGACAAGTGGGATGCAGTCCTACCCCAAGCAAAGTTTTCTTTCAATGACTTAGTAAAAATGAGCATAGAGAAGAGTCCCTTTCAGATTGTATATGGGAAAAGTCCAAGAGGCATATTGTAACTTAGAGAATTGCCACCAAATACTCCAGTCAATGCTCATGGAGAAGAATTTGTAGAGTATGAAAGAAATTCATGACTCAGTGAGATTGGCACTTGAGTAGAGTGCAGAAAAGTATAAGAAAGAAAAATACAAGAAAAGGAGGGATGTCCAGTTATAGGTTGGAGACTTGGTGTGGGCATATTTGAAGAAGGAAATATTTCCTAAGGGAAAGCATACTAAACTACTCATGAAGAAAGTAGGAACCTGTCTAGTATTGAAAAAGAATGGGTTGAATGCCTATGAGATAGAGTTTCCCTCGCACCTTGGTATCTCTACCATATTTAATATTTGTGATCTAACCCCATATAAAGGTGATGTGCATGCAGGTTCAGAAGTGGAGATAGAAGAACTTGAAGAAGATGTTGTAGACACACCACCTCATGAGCCAGAGAATCTTGAAAAGATCTTGGATACATAGATCATAAAACAAACAAGAAAGAATGTGTATAATAAATATTTGGTTCAGTGGAAAGGGATTCCTAAAGAAGAATCAGTATGGTTGGATGAAAAATAATTTCAGAGGCATGGCTCAACTTTGCAAGACCTCATCTCAAGAGGACTTGAGATCAGTGCACCCTGAGAGTATGGTGCAGGAGAACCCTCAAGTTCATCCATTTCAAGCACACTAGTGGACCCAAAAAAAAATGGTTAGGATAGTGATTGGATCTAGGATCCAATGTCAATCATAAAGTCCTATTTGTAAGGAAAGGTGACAATAGGTGTTGTTATAAACCTAGTTGTTTACCTTAGCCATTTTGGACAATTTTTAGTTATGTTGGGATAGAATAGTCTAGGAGGCCTAAAGAAAGTTAGAATTGTTAATCTAACATTTCTAAGGTCCTAAGTGGAGTCTAGGTTTATAAATTTACAATATTGTTGATAATTAATAACTTTTAAAAAAAGTTGTCAATGTTGTTAATGTTGCATAATCCAACTTTTGCAAAAAGTGCAAGATTTGAATCCCAACATTCACAAACAATTTTGTTGGTTGGAAATGTTTGGTAATTGTATGAAAAAGGTTGAGAAACCTTTCTCCAAGGTTGGAGAGAACCTATTGTAATAACTTTTATGCAAATCAATAAAATCTAACTATTTTCTTAAAAAATTTTACTGTAATTTGAGTTGTACAATTTTGTACAGAAACCAATGCATCACTAAAGGAATTGGAAAGTTGGAATGGTGTATTATGGGATTTTTTAAAGTGTTTTGAAGTATTGAAACCAAGTAGAAAAAAATTTATCCATTTTTGTGTAGCCACTGGTTGCAGGAAGGCCCTAACTAGGGTTTCGAGACAAGTTTCCTCATTCCTAGAGATTCCACCATGGGAAAAGTCTAATCCTTGGTGGAAAGGAAGGAGGTGGAATTTATTTTAATATTTTTTTGGTCTCAAACTAGGAGGAAGTTGATGGATAGAGAAATGACTAAACCCTCTGAACAGGCATCTAGATGTGATTGTCTAGAATTTGGTTTTTGAGGCACAACTCAGCCTAGGGGTGGAATGGAGACCTAAATCCTTAGATTTAGAAGTTTTGTGTGATACCACAATTATTCCAATTGGAAATATTGGAATCAAGAATCAAGAACTTGCTTTTTAAAAGTGACCTAATAGCCAAATTAGGCCTAGGGGAGAATTGAGGACAACAGGAGTTAGGGGATTGGTCAAGAGCCCTAACTTGGAGGGTGTTGTTGGTGGATGGATTAAAGAGTCTGAGGGTGGTCAAGACTTTCTGTGGTGGATTTCCAAGTAATTTTCCTTCAAGAATCCATATTTTTTCCTTGTAGCCCTACATAGGCTTGGGTGTCTAAATAGAGTTTCAGAGTTATCTTTGTATGGGATTTGTGTTTCATAGCATCTAAGTTTGATGTCTAGCATTGATAGAACCCTTGTTCCATCCTTGAATTATTTGCTTCTATTTGTGTCATATTTGGCCCTTAAGGGTGTTGAAGATTAGGTGGAGGATCTAATCTTATCATTGTGGGTATTGGGAACTATTGATAGAGCCCTACATTGTATGGGGGTAAGGGGTATTGTGAACCTCTAGGTGTCTATTTTTGATATAGTTCTAGGATCTTCTCCACTTTGCAATGTGACCAAGGTTAATGTACTTGTAACATGTGATCTTAGTTGTTGTTCCTTCCCCATTGTAATCTTTCTTGATTCTTGATTGATGGGGTTTCCTTCATTCTACCTTCTTGTGTCCAAATGTATTACAATTAAAACAATATCCTGAAAAGGGTTTGTAAGGAGATTTACCTCTATAGTATCTCTTCATGTGTCCAATATTTTTGTATCCAAGCCATCTACCTTTGAATAGTTTGATCTGATATTTAGGTTATTCAAGAGCATGTATTTATCCATTAGTCTTTACTTCTGATTTTTCTTCTTGAGTCTTTGAAAACTCAGCTTCATTGAAGCCAATTCTAGTCATGTCTACTTTAGGTTTCTGTCTATCTGTCTTCTCATCGATCTTATCACTGCTTGAATAAAGTTTTTCAATATCTTTCTTTACCTCAACAAGTTCTCCTTTTATGATTTGATTATATTTCTCTAATTCCAGATACTTGTTCTTGTAGTGATCAAGTTCAGCCTTCATTTGTCCCATCTGAATATTTGCATCTTTTAAGTTTTCCTCAATTTTGTTTCTATCATCCATTACCTCTTTAATCTCATTAGCCATTTGAAAGAAAGTAGTTTCATGATCAAGCTTCAAAGTATATTTCTCTTGTTCAAGCTATTTTATTTGATCTGAAGTACCATTGTTTGAATCATCTTTTATCTTATCCATAAGATCTTATCTCTGAATCCTGGATAGTTCATTTTTTCCTTTAGTTTCTTGATGAAACCCTTGCCTCTTCTCAATTTTAATCTCAAGTCACCATTCTCTGCTTTAGCCTTATCAATTTCTTCAAGTGTTGCTTCAAAGTTTTCTTTCAAACTTTTAGAATCTATCTTGATCTCCCTTAAGCTGTTAGAATTTCTCTCTAAGGTCCAATAGCTCTGATACCAATTGTTAGGATTACGTAATACTGAGAGGGGGGTGAATTAGTGTTACAACACTTTAAACATGAACTAAGTAAATTACAACTTAACCAGATAATTGATGAAATGAAAAGAACATAAATAGAAAATGCACAAATCATAACACCATGAATTTTTTGTCGAGGAAACCATGGCCAAGGGAAAACCTTGGTGGGGATGGTACCCACAAATATGTACTAAAAGTATTATGTCCCTATTAGGAGCTCATTATTACATTAGCACATTTCCTAGTTAGAGGAATGCAAAAACCATGTTAAATGTATACTGAGCTCACTGCTCATACATTCAGAAATATGATTCTATTTACAAAGCTTTATGAATAGTGAACAATACAAGCATCTGCTATGCTTAGGTAGTTCTAGTTGTAGTTCACATTACTATCTGTTTGATTCATAAATCACAATGCATTCATCTATTTTCATCCTTTCATTCCATCACATTCATCCCATACCATCACTTCCATACTTCACTTCACAAAAAAGCTCTTCCTACATATACATCATTATGTGTCTAGTTGGCTTCCAGTGCATAAAAAAATAAACTTAACACTTATACAAAAAGTAAATACCAAGTCATAGATCATACACTAACAAAACATAGGTAATCCTTAATCTGAATCCAACGTAGCACATTTGGACTACTTGTTATACTCCCTTAATCATCACAACCTTTCATATGCCTTGTATTACTGTTACTCTATCTTCGCATGTCTTCAACATACTGTAACTTACTTGTGATCAACACAAAAACATAAGACACCTTAACTGAAGGTCATATACATCCCAAAATATCTTTTCCTAAGCTTGCATGTCTTTGTTAATCATATATTGTGTTCCCTAACCAAAATTGTACTGCTATACTCTGTAATTCTTCTTTCTAGACTTAGTCATTTTGCAAGCTATAACTTCAAAAATGTGTTAGATCCCAAGAGAACATCCATATGAGATGTGTTTCCATAAATGAAAACCCTAAAGTAATCCATAACATTCCTGAATGAACCACTTTCCAAAAGACTGTAAATTCAATTGGCCATTGTTAGAGTTGGGGAAAGCATTTGAAACTATCCTCCATGAATTATTTCACTGCCTTGACAATGTCTCTTGCCTTTCCATTTTCTCTCTTTTTCCTTTTTCCATTGACATCTTACTCTAATCTTCTTCCTTGGGTTCTTCTACTAATGGTGGCCTCTGATCAAGTGGTTGAACAACCTCTACCTATTTCTTTCCTTTCTCCACTTGCTTCACTTTCATATGGTCTTGCTTTGTATTCTCTTTCTCAACTTCCTTCTATAATACCTCCTTTTGTTCTATTTGGACCTTTGGAATTTCCATCACATCAATTTCAGGAACATCTTGATCATTTATTTCTTCTTGTTGTTCCACCTCCTTATCCTTAGGAACATTAACTTTGGGTAAACCAAGTTCAGGTACAAAAGTGCTTACACCTTGATCCTTTTGATTGACTTCATGTTGGTTTCTTTCAAGGTAGGCTCACATGATCATTTTTGTCTCATCATACGCTTCCCTTATCTTTCCCATTATTATCTGATTCATTCCAAATTTTCTCCTAGCCTCCTTATCTACATCCTTAAGAATTTATTTCAATTCCTCATTTCTTATGACCGAACATATATCAACTAACACTTTTTCTCTTAGTCTCTTACCCTCTTCCAATGCATATGATTTCCTAGCATCTAGAATACTATAGAGAATTTTGTCTAGTTTAGATGTGATCTCTATAAGAGATTTCTTGAATCTATACATGTATCTAATCATATCTTCTTCAACTACTTTCTTTTCCTCCTCATCAAAAATATGAAAAAAAAATTAATATAGGCTTCAAGTTACCATGTGATGTGATTTTTTTAACTACCTTATTCACTCACATGCCATATTCATCTTAATCAAGTTTGGTCTCTTTACTTACTTGTCTCTCTTGACCTAAAATTTTGGGCTTGGTAACTGGTGAGTCTTTGGTCTTCTTTTTCTTCTTTAACTTCTTTACAAGTCATCATCTGATTCTGTAGCCTCATCATCTTCGATGATAAACTCTTCTTTCTTATTATTTTGTTTTTTCTTCTTCATCTTAGTTACTTTTGCACATTGAGATACCTAAGGATTCTTTGATTTTTTTTAATTCTTTTATTCCTACCCATGGTAGGTGTGGGTACAAAACTGGATTCATGAATTTCTACAAGCTCCACATCAGCAACACCTTATTGAGTTATTATAACTCTCTGAAGATGAAAAACCATGAATTCTACTACATCAACTACTTTCATCCTCACTTTCTTCTCTATTTCAAGTTCCTTCATCTCTTTATATACCTTGAGATCCTTTTCAGTGTATGTACCAAATCTCTCTTCAGTAGGGTCTACTAGTTTACTCAACAGGTCTTTATCATATAGTTATAATATTTTATCATCTACCTCATGGCCCATAGGAATTACCCACAAGGTTCTCAGTTTAACTACCTCCATCAAACATTGATCTGTATCTATTATGAAATAGATCTAGTGTCTTGATATTTCTCAATTATTGACTAAGGGATTCTGTCTCTAGCATGCATCATGCTTTGAAATGCCTTGAAATAAGCCAAAATAGAATTTGTTCTCATATTATTTTCTATCCCATTCATGAGTTCCCTAATCTGAACAAAAACTGGCCTGTCACTAGACCAATCTAGTGGACCTACTCTTGGAAACTCATTCATAAAGTAAAAATATATGCAAAAAATCAAAGTACCAAATTTGAAAGAGTTATTTTTATCCTTCATAATCTTTGTGAGGTTCTCAATCAACTGACCACTCATCACCTCACACAAGTCATAATCCTTATTTTGTTTCAACATTTGGGAATGTGCGAGATCATGGTATGCCAAAAACTAGCAATGTGAAAAAAAATGCGCTTTTCACTTGTCCAAAAGTGCACCCAAAAGTCTGTTGACTTTCTAGTAGGCCTGGGTGTTAGTGCACCTAGCTAAGCCAAAAGGAAAAATAAAATAATTATCAGATATCTGATTTTCATCAGTAAAATATAGTTGTAGCTCGTGGCTACATTCAAAATTTTCTTTGTGAAAATGTTGAACACAACCAAACAATTTTGTATATCTGAAAAGAATCATATATCTGATTTTCTATAGTGAACAATTTGCCTCTAAATTGAACAGGTAAGTTCAATTTCTAATTTTTATTGTTTTTTTGGTTTTTGAATTGAAATTTGTAGTTTTTATTATTAAAACTAGGGTTGAAATGGTGTTCTTTATTGTTTTTTAAAATTGATTACAATTGTATATTTTGGTTTTCATTTTAATTAGACTTAGATTCAAACCAATCAGAACACCCTCCCAATGAGTTCGCAAACAATCCCCCGCCTTCAGAAGACCAACAAGTCTCAAACCCTCGACCATTAGAGGATCTCATAGTGAACAATCTAAATTAGCTTAGAAGATATCAGACCACATATGTCAATATCCCCACACTGCGCCCCATGTTTTCCACGTAGAGCTCCATTATTGAAAGCATGGAGAAACTCACAGAGCAACATAATGTTGTACTTCTTTGGCGTGATTCCATGCATGCCTAGTGTGACGATGGGCTTCACTATGATCAAGTTATGGACCTAAATATAACAAAACTTGACATATGTAACCTTTTTGTGGATCCCAAAACCATTTTAAAAGTGGACCTTAAAAAAACCAAGCTATCAATTAAATGGTGCACAAATGATTCAATACATGACAAATTTTGGGACCACTGGTGGATGGTTTTTGATAGACCACCCCACAAAAATTTGGATGTCCAATTCTATTTCATAAGAAAATTGTATGTTGAATTTGTGGTTGGTCACAAGGTAAATTATTGGAGCATGAGATAGAACCAGAGTGTAGGCTTAGGCGCTCCTCAGGATAAGCCATAGGAACAACAGGTGAAACCCCGCATATATGTCCCCCTCCCAAGATTTCACCACCTCCTACAGTGCAACATCCTAATATTATTGTTGAGTCTAGCTCACAAACTATTTGAGCCATTCACACCTTGAGTGATCTACTAGTTAGGTAGAGTGTGGCATTGTTTCCTCCTCATGCTGATGCTTCTGGCGCTTCCACATCCTCCATGAGCTCACATGTTTGTGTGCCCCATACTTGCATTATGTGAAAGAATATGTGCTTGGGTCCCCTGAATGATAGTGATGCATATAACTATGTCTTTGAGGTGGATGATACTACACAACACACTATAGGTACTGAAGCACCCCATGAAGATGTGCATTAGAGGCATACGGAGCCATAGGCTCCTACTGTAACGGTAATAGTAAATAGTTAACTTGTTACATTGTATTTAATTTTAAACATTCGTATTTTTAATAAAATTTTCTTATAATGGATTCCCAATTATGTTTTTTTATGTGTTCCATTTATGTTCAGTTGATGAGCGAGGATGAGATGGCACAGGTGGAGGGGTCCACACTTTCGACCATTTCATTTGGCCTTGACACTTCCACAGTACACAATTTATAATGTACTAATTGGTTTCCTTTTATTATAATAGTATATACATGTGTTTTCTAATTTTTATGACCATCTTATTATATACTGATGTAGGTTTCACCATTTGCCACTAGGGGGCAATGTGAGGGAGTTCATGCATCTGGTGTTGACAAGGGTAAGGTAATTAAGTATTCTAAATTGTTTATGCATACATGTATACTTGTTACTTGTGCATACTCATTTTTAATTTACATGGTTTATTTGAAAGAGGGTGGTGTCTGATGATGTCGTGAGACTAGTTCACCATGATAGAGTCACAGGCATCTCAATTTGTAGTGATAGCCAGGTAAAAGTACAAAACTGTGTCACACTTTTATAAAGGAAGAGGACCACGACATGCAAAGTAGTTAAACTTTAACGACATAAAAGTGGTATTTTTGTTTAGAATTTAAAAATGATGTAAACTAATGAAATGTGTAAAATTGGATTTAGTTTATGCCTATAATTTTTTTTTAAAAATTTGAATAAGAATTGACATAGTTTTTTTAATTTTTGAAGTCCATTTTTTAATTGTTGAAAAATGTTGAAAATCGAGGGTCTAGTTCCCACCAACAAAAATAATCTTTTTTTTCCTCTAACTTCATAATATCTTTTAAATGACATGTACAGCTAGTGCAGAAAAAAAGAAAGATTGGTTTTCGGTATATATTTTGTCTGTTATAACTATTCAAAGTCGGAGTTACCCGAAATTAATAGTTTTTGTCTCTCGCCTAATTTTCCCTAGCAAATCTACACCAAATACAAAACAAATTATATATTCTTGAAGAGGACTCTCTGCTCTAGTGTTAAATATAAGTTTTAAAATTTTCTAACATGATTTGCTATTTTTTTCCTTTTTTTGAACGAGCATGTTCTTTAATGTTAAAATACTTACTTGGAGCTTTTTTAACTTATAATATATTATATGTAATAAAAATACTATAAAAATTATATGACCATAATCTAGACTCCGCGCTCTACAAAAAGGTATTTTTAGATTTTTAAAAAAAATTCAGTTTTTGTGGACAATTAAGCCCCAGAAGTGACGTGTTACCAATTTTCCCTTTTTTTGCTTATTTGGCTGCCACATGGGATGCCACATAGCTAATTTCGGTCGAAACGGTTACGACTGAAACAGGTTAGGCTAGAACAGTTTTGGTTGAAACTAAGACTGACCAAACATGGTCGTGTAGATGACCACGACCCTCAAAGCTGATATATATAAACATTTTTTTTAAATTTAAAAGTAAATATCAATTATTCTAACTTAACAAATAATTTTTTAATAAAATCATTTTTTAAATTGTTTTAAAGGCATATTTTTAGGTGTTAAAGGGAAACTAAAAATTAAGATTATCAAGGAGGTTTGTATTATTTGCATGTTTTTTTTTAGTTTTTTGAGATTTTTTGTGTTTTTAATAAAAGCATTGTTCAATATTAAATTATGAACTTAACAATATTATTTTTTATTTTTTTTATCAAAAGTATATGGTTTTGTGTATGCAGGTGAATTAGAGCTCTCAATTTGAACAAATTGTGCAATGGGGAATAAAATGAACATAACAAGAAATTATGATTGAATAAGGGATAACAAAATGAAAGGCCATACAAAACGTCATGAAGATGAACCCATTAAAGTCCAAGAAGATCCAATTCAAGCAGGGGAAAAAATTGGTAGAAATATATCTTTTGACATGGGCAATTTGATGGAGATGGATGAGGATTCATTTTTCAATCAATTTTCATCTGACAAATTGGTACCTGAAAGAACAATAAAAAACAATGCAAAAAGATTTGGGATGAATATTTTCAAAATAAAAGTCTGATTGAAAAAGCATAATTATTGCTAAGTTATCCAGGAAAAAAGAAATGAATCTTGTTTTGGATTTGTTAGGTGTTGATAACAAGAAAAACTCAGGAGACAATGCAAATCGAACAATAGTTGAAAATTTTCTAGATGCATTGAATGACATTAACAACTCAAGTCGATGAGTCGATTAAAGTGTTGCACATAGAGCATTGATGACTACTTTATCTAGTAGGAGTTTGACACTGAAAAAATAAGTACATGAAATTTTTGATTTACTGAATGTATTTAGAAGAACTATTCAAAGATATATCAGGAAAATAAATATGTTAGATGAAAATATTCAAAAAAATTGGGTTAATATTTGTAGACTTCCTCAAAAAGACAAAATTTATGAAGATGTTAAAAGACAGGTCATTGAATATTGGACCGCTCACTCTCGTGTTTATTCTAATAGAAGAGATACTATACAGATGAAAGATGAAGAGACTGGTATGAAAATTGCATATCCAAAACATTTTATAGACACGACACAAAGTGAATTGTTTGAAGTATTCAAACAAGAATTTTTAGATGTGAAAATATGTCAAAGAATGTTTGAGAGGTTGCACCCTTTCTTTGTACACATAAATAAGGTACGTGAAACTTGTTATTTCCAAAATTATGTTGAGTTTCATCTATATTTGCAATCATATAAAAGGGTTATTGCAGTACTTAATTCAGATATGGTCATCCCTGTAAGTACGACATAATTTGTGAAGTCTACTTTATGTGAGAAATCAGAAGATTCATATGAGTTCAAAGTACAATGTATAAAGAATGCATGCAGTGATTGTGGAGATTTACATAAATTTCAATTGCAAATCGGGAATATTAATGTTGCAACACCAGTTTTGTGGAAGAGATTTGAATATGAGATGTGCCGAACTAAGACCAGAGATGAATCCAAAAAAATTGTATTGAAAGAGAGTGAATTGCCCTACCTTGAGTTTATGACCAGGTTCCATACAATCATTTATCCACATATCCAGCATTGTCATGGTGCAAGATGGCAAGCTAAACAATTTTGTGATTCCAAAAATTATTTTCCACTTGGTTGTATTCTTTCAGTTGTAGATTTCTCTGAGAACTATACATTCTCCCCTCAATCAGAGCTTCAAGCTCAATATTATCATTCTAACCAAGTTGCAATATTTGTGCAAGTGACCTATAGACACAGACAATTTGATTTGGGTGAGGTAGAAAGTACCAATCCAAATGAATGCATTATCATCAAGGAGATTCATTTCTATATCAATGATGATAAGGTTCATGACAGGAGCTATGTGGCTCATTATTTTGCAATGTGTTTTTAAGATATTGCGAATCACGGGATAAAAGCTTCACAACACTCGATTTGGTCTGATGGTTGTGCAGGTAAGTGTATGCACTTCAATTCATTTTCAAATTCTCATTTATTACTTGTTAAATTATTATGTGATCATAATCTTGCATACATAACAACTTAATCTTGCGGGACAATTTAAATTTGCAAAAGCCTTTAATTTGATAGCTATGCAACATGCTAGATGCAATGTTAAGTTTCTATGGAACTTCTTTGAAAGTGGACATGGAAAAGGAGAGCACGATGGAGCAGGAGCATGTGTGAAGCATGCACTTCGCCAACATGAACTTGCAGGTACAAATGGTGTGAACAGTAGTTAAATATATATATATATATATATATATATATATTTCAAATAGTATAATTTAAAGTTAGATGTATTTTCTTTAAACTGATAGTTCAGAAATTTACACGTAACATGATAGAGAATTCAAAGAAAATTGTTGAATGGTGTAAAAATGATTTTGCTATTCAGGACACAAATTACAACAAACATTTTTTTTGGGAAGTGAAAGGTAATTTATAGATTGTGGGAAAAATCTAAATTAAAATTTAATTTCGTGTTCATCTATGTGATCATAATTTTTGATTTAAATATGTACAACTTTCATTTCATATTTGTAACAGATATAGACCGATCTAATCCTTACAATTGTCAAAGGATTGTTGGTATTAGAAGTTTACATCAATTGATGAGTACCGGACAACACAAGCCTCTATTGATTCAAGTTAGAAAAAAATCATGTTTCTGTGTTGACTGCGTTGAGGACAATCCAATGAGTCAATGTGAGAATATTGCAAATGGATATGTTTCACAATGAGATATGAATGAGTTAATCAGAATGCCTCCTTATGAATATGACAACATTGACATAAAAATTCATGATCCTATATATTCAGTTGATTATGAGTGTGTTTCTCATTTGGTTGTTACAGGTGTGTGCAAATGTACATGATCTTTTATTTAAATTTAATTTATTGTACTTTTTATTTGAATTTAATATCTAATTTACATTTATATCTAGGTGATATTTTTTTTTGGTTGCAGATCTTAACAATGCTAAAAGTGTAGATTATTATCTACTAAGATGCATGAAAGCAAAATACAAATTGCCAGAAGAAATTGTAGATGGTGACAGATAGTCATATCCGATTGCTTCAGTTGTTATTATGTGTCAATGTGTATGCTTTGATACCTCCCCTTTAGACATCCCCTTTTAAATTATTTTAAATTACTTACATGACAAATTGAATAGATTAGTTAATTGTATTTTAATGGTTCAGTGAGTTTATTATATAGCTTTTATGTGTGTTGTTATAGATTTAAGTGTTAATGTGTATGTTTTTATAGCTCCCCTTAAGATATCCACTTAAGACATCCCCTTTTAAATTACTTTAAATTACTTACATGACAAATTTTATAGCTTAGTTACTTGAATAGCTTAGTTAATTGAATATTAATGGTTCAATGAGTTTATTATATAGATTTTATGTCTGTTGTTATAGATTTATGTGTTAATGTGTATGTTTTTATACCTCCCCTT
Source organism: Thuja plicata (assembly GCA_018584345.1). Lineage (NCBI taxonomy): Eukaryota > Viridiplantae > Streptophyta > Pinopsida > Cupressales > Cupressaceae > Thuja > Thuja plicata. Next base: position 363,641 of record MU224583.1, on the reverse strand, counting down.
AAGACATCCCCTTCTAAATTATTTTAAATTACTTACATGGCAAATTGAATAGATTAGTTAATTGTATTTTAATGGTTCAATGAGTTTATTATATTGATTTTAAGTATGTTATTATAGATTTATGTGTTAATGTGTATGTTTTTATACCTCCCCTTAAGACATCCCCTTTTAACTTACTTTAAATTACTTACATGACAAATTGAATAACTTAGTTAAATGAATATTAATGGTTCAATGAGTTTATTATATAGCTTTTATGTATGTTGTTATAGATTTATTTGTTAATGTGTATGTTTTTATACCTCCCCTTAAGACATTACTTTAAATTATTTACATGACAAATTGAATAGCTTAGTTAATTGAATAGCTTAGTTACTTACATAAAAATAACTCTAAAATATGAAATAACTCATTCATATATGAAATGTTTAAAAGTAATATGTATTTAACTCATTCACATGTATATATGTAATGTCTAAAATATGAAATCACACACACACACACACAGACACACACACACACACACACACACACATATATGAAATGAACATGTATAGGTGTAATGTCTAAAATAACATACCAACATATAACATATAAATGTATAGGTCTGAAATAACATGTAGATGAAATGTCTAGAATATAGATGTGTCTGAAATAACATGTATGTATATGAAATGTCTACAATATATCTGTGAGCTATGAAATATGTAAAGTAGCATATGTGCTCAACTAGGACCATGTCCTGATCTTTGACTTGATGATGGTCCACCTCCTCCTGATCTCTGTGTGCAATAAAATAAATATGTGTCATGCATACACACATGTATAATAAACTAAATACTTATGATCATAGAAAAATTAAGTTTGAAAACACGTGTAAATTTACCTGTCTGTCATGATGCACAAGATCGCCACGAGTCTATAAATCTCCATATCCACACTCCATACTGTCCAAAATACTCTGGAGAACACACACACACACACACACACACACACACATATATCAAAGTTTTAATTCAAATTATTTATGTCATTTACATATGTAAGTTTTATAAGTACATACAAATTTAAATAAATATATACCGTAGCATCATATAATGCTCTCCCGATATCGCTAAACTCTGAATCATGTAAGGCCACCTGTGAGGGATCAATCTGGTCATCTATAAGTGTATGTGGTAAATTTGGCCTTGTTAACTCACCATACACTTCAACATAGTCATTCTTCACCAGGTACACACAAGACTAAATATGATATTATTCATCCTGTCTACCTGCATGATTTGACCTGTTGCCTTTTATCCAGATGGGGTTTTCGAAATAGCTCTCAGAACGAGAGTCTCACAACCATAGACCAATCTAGGAATGAAGGATTTTTCTCCATGAATGAAATACAATGCAAGATTATACTAAGAAATGAAATATGTGAGATTAATCTAAGACATGATTTCAATGCAATTATTCTAGAAATTGAAACAATCTTATTGCAATAATGAAATTATTCTATATGAGATTATCAATAAGTGTGACAATAATTCAGTATTCTAACAATGCATAAAAATGAGTGGGGGTTTGAATGAGAGAATGAGAGTTCTTTTATAGACTTAGAGATGATCAGAATAGAAATTTTCCTCTTTGAAATAAAATAGATAGAAAAGCCAGTTTAAATTAGAAAGCTTTATTCAAAAGAATATAATAAATTGTTTTTCTTTCTGTTTTAACTATTTTCTTTCTTTGATTTAATTCTGTTTTATTTGATTTTAATTGTTTTCTTTCTTTTTAAAGCACAATTAATTCAAAGATTCTATTTCTGAATAGAAGAAAGATTTTTGAGAGAATATCCAATTAATTAAATAAATATGACCTCATAATTTCTTTTTCTCAATTATCTGAATAATTAAATTCAATTATTGAAATGATGATATTTATTTAATAATTGAATATTATTTAATTCCTTTTCATGTGTTTTAGCTAAAGAGGGTGAATTTAATTTAATTAAAGTGCTAAGACTTTATTAATTAAATTAATTTGATCATAAGGTTTGTTTAGCCAATAGATATTTAAGAATTAAACATAATGTATGATTAATGCAGATTTAGGATTTTCTGCATTTGACACTTAGGTCAAGTAGAGTCAGTCAAAACTTAGAATTGCCTAGTACAATAGGACTTTGATGATCTAGAAGGGTGACAATTGCAACAAAATTGGTTAGTGTTGCAAGATGCCAATTTTGGGGTGTTACATTTTGCCCCTCTTTGAATTGGTGTGCGAGCAGTGCATTAATTCAAAGAATAGTCTGATGCTTGAAGCACAGAAGAGTAGATTTGAAAATTGATGATGCAAAGATTTCAGAGCCATCTCTAGAACAGAGCTTGACTCTCCGAAGTCTAGGTTAGGTTACCAAGACATCGGTCAAATAGAGTTTTCGAGGGTCATCTTCAACGAAGCTTGATCCCTAGGGATCCGGGTTAGAATGTCCTGATACCTAAATAGATTTGATATTCTTTAACAAGACCGTCCTCAGAACGAGGCTCAACCTTCAAGAGTCAGGGTTAGAATGCTCCGATACCTATCCATAAAGAGTATAGTGAAATAGAGATTTTAGGACTATCTCCAGAATGAATCTTAGTCTCCCAATGTCTAGGTTAGATTGCCAAGACACTGGTTAGATTGACATCTTTCACAAGGTTATCCCCATAACGAGGCTTAACCTTCAGGAGTCAGGGTTAGATTACCCTGATACATGTCTCAAAAGATAGTAAATAGAGGTTCAGAATCATCTCCAGAATGGAGCTTAATTACCAGGAGTCAGGGTTAGATTGCCCCGATACCTGTCCCAAAAAGATAGTATTTTGAGAATCATCTCCAGAACGGAGCTTGATCCTCAAGAATCTGAGTTAGATTGCTCAGATACTTAAAATATGACAAGATGTAAGGAACAAAGATGCCCTTATTGATTGTGGAGTACCCAGTTTTGACTGTGAGATACGAAAAACTGAACATGCCCCAAGTGATGAGAACTTTTGAAAATTAGATCAGATTGATCGAAATAGATTGAATGATGTAATCATCCTACCCTCTCAGGAGCGAAATGGAAAGATGACATGTCATAATGATGATGGAGAGTGAAAAATCACAGATAGATGTTGGATCAGAGATCAAGAAGAACTCAGAATAGATTATGGAAGAATTTAGAAGATTTAGGAACAATTTTGAGGTCTGGTTGACCAAGTTTGACTAGGGTTGACTAGAGTTGATTTTTGAGGAAAAAAGTCAAATATTTGAGAAAATGATGATAAGATATGATTCTGACAAGAAAGTGACGTAAGAAAGTTGACTGCACAAGTGTCCGATCGTGTCGGTCCTAAAAATTTTAAAATGTGATTTTGAGCTATATAGAAGTGTCAGATTTTAATTTTGATCCCAAAAATGGATTTAGAGCGGTCAAATTAGGTAATGGTGAAGTTTTCATGCAAAATGGAGCACTTTGAAAAATTAGGTCAAAACCTGTATAAGGACGAAAAGGTCTTTTTTAAATCATTTCAACCTTTGACTTTGTGAGAATTGAGCTATGAGTAAAAGACAAAAATGATGGTCCCCTATAGCAGTCATCGTTTCGAGCGATCGAGGAGATACAGTCGGCCCGTAGTGTACGAACCTCCTGTAAGTGGTTGACAAACCTCTTTGTAATTCAGATTTCTTTAGTTTCTGTCGATTTTTCATCATTTTTATGATTTTTAAGAATTGAGTCGTGGGTCTTTGCGTGAAGAAGTAGTTTCTTCGCACGCCCCGTAGAGAAATCTTGCATGAAGAAACCATATTTTGTGCCATTCGGTGAGGAATCTCGTGCGAGAGAGTACCCAATTTCACGCGAGAAACCCTTATAGAGGGATTTTTCTCACGTGACTTGTCATTAAAGTTCGCACAAAATGTCAATATCATGTGACACGAAGAACTTCTTCGTGTGAAAGAGAACTTCTTCACGCAAAAAACTACTTCTTCGCATGGGAAAAAGTGGTAAAAAAATATGAAATCAGTTTGTGTCGCGTCTAATAGTTTTTGTATCAGCGTTGTTACTGTCTGTATGATGTCTTGAATGCTTTATTATCTCTTTATGCTTTGATTATCGTAGATTACTGATCGTGTACTATTGTTTGTATGTCTTGCAGGTTGATTTCTCGGACATTGCCTTCAGATCACATCATTCGGCCATCAGCAAATTGGTATCACAGTTAGACGATGCCGAGATAACACATATAGGTACCTTGGGATTGAGTTCACTATGTGATGTACCCAAGATTCGGGTAAATCATGGATTTCTAGGAGCCTTGGTTGAGCATTTCCATTCAAAAATGAACACATTCCATTTACCATAGGGGGAGATGACTATTACTCCCAAGGACATATACCGGATCCTGAGGATACCTTTCCACGGTGTCCGAGTAGAGTATGAGACAACCTAGGTTGGGGAGAGAAACATTGAGGGAGGTCTTTCAAGATGACCTCATTATGGGTAGGGCGATCGCATGGGAGGATTTGATCAGTGAGTACGGTCTGACCCACAGGTTACCAGTGGTTCTAGCATGCTTCCTTGGGTGCTACCTAATGCCTGATCATGGACAACACAATCTAGAGTGTGGCTGGGGTAGGATGTTGTACCTGATGATAGAACGACCTTGACATTACAGATGGGGTCAGTGTATGTTATCACACATGTATCATGAGATGCATGAGATGGCCTACCGAGAGGCGAAGAGCATGGCCGCAGGGGTATTTTTTCTATAGGTATGGGCCTGGGAGCATCTTCCCGTTACCAGACCTATATGTGAGGACATGAGGCAGCCATTAGAGCCTTATATTTACCGATACAAGGGCATGATTACCCAGCCTACACTAGGTAAGGTTGATCTGTGGCGAGCTCAGCTCGATGACCTAGCAGCAGTGGTTTGGAGGCCCTAGAGACTTACAGAGGCCTAGCATGACACAGCTAAGTCATATGTTCTATTCATGTGTGATGATTGGGCACATGATCACTATTATTGAGAGATTCCCGCAGAAGTGGGTATGGCATCAGTTTGGTTGGTCGTAGGATATATCACAGGAGTACACAATGTACGCCAGATTTACTGATGAGGTTCGAAGGGGCTAGCTTATGAAGCTAGACCCGGGATGCACTATGATAGATGTTCACGCATTGGTCCCAATGTAGTGGGACTATCTTAGGGTTGTGGCAGATGGCAGTGTGACCACCAAGTATAGAGAGCACTTCATTACAAATTCGTTCCCAAGGTTTACAGATCCAGTCGGGGTAGCAGGCTGAGGGCACGTGGTACCTCCATAGGTCATTTAGCCACAAGTTATTCAGCCACAGGTACAATAGATGCAAATGCCCCCACCTCACCAGAGGGTATAGCCAGGCTTACAGCAGGGTCCCCAACCTCAGACCATATAGGTAGACATCCCCGCATGACATATGGGGATGGACGTAGGAGCTAGCGGCAGTGGTAGCACTTGATAGTCATAGAGATGGACTGCAGAGTAGATAGTTGAGGAGTAGCAGGTACCCCCATAGGAAGAGGTATAGTAGGAGGATCCTATGCAGAAGGATCAGCTTGCGCAGGACATAGCACAGGACCCACAGTGGAAATCTTGGGAGAGAGTTCAACAGCTCACAAGGCAGGTGGGAGATTTGACCATACAGGTAGCTGTGCGAGATGCACATTTACTAGACAGAGATTGGGAGATATAGGATCTCTGAGAGCAGCTCTGTTCAACACAGGAGGAGGTGCGACATCAGACAACTCAAGTGGCATATTACTATGTGTTGTATATAGGTGCGGTACCTAATGAGACATCACAGGTGGCCAAATTTTCAAGCTTTGCAAGAGGATTAGAGGGAGCATAGATACCACCTCCACCAGATAGGGCCCCACCTCCACCTCCTCCAGGTGACGAGGGAGAGGGCCAGAGTTAGGTTTTTGATAGATAGATAGAGATGAGATCATAGGATGTATCTGATGCATTGGCATCCTTGTATTATATCACCATTTTGAGATAGATCATGCTCGAGTAGCACTATTTAGTATTTGTATCGACACATTATATATATATATATATATA
>MU224583.1:315805-330086 GCA_018584345.1 Thuja plicata | reverse complement strand
AGTTTGCATGTAACTCCCTTCTCCTATGGATGCCACATTCCTATTGTGTGTGTGACAAATGTGTGATTCCTCTTAAGGAGGAATATCTATTTTCCTTATTAAAGGAATTACAAAATAGTGACATGTCATCTTACATGGACTAGAGGACAAACACAAATAAGGATACCTTGGTTTATCCTTTTAATTACATATTTTCAACCAAGGAAAGATTAATTCTAACAGACTAGCCAATGCATTGTGAAGTTTATCATCATAAAAGATGGGCGAATCAAATACACACCTTAATCTTCTATATCTATCATGAATGTATCCAACTACACTTACAATCCACATACAAAACTAAGTTTATTGGCTCAAACAAATAAAGAAGAAAACTACAATGAATGTATTGAACGTAACTGTAATGAACATGCAAAACCTTGCAGTGAGTTGCACTTACCTACTGAAGTGTGCCAGAAGGGTCATCTCTCTGATTGAGGGTATTAAATATTGCTTCATTATCAACAATAATAATAGTCCAAGTTCCTTTTTCTTTGGTTTTCTTTGATGTTCCAACTACTTAACATTGGATGCTATAACAAGGTGTGAATACATGAGAATGGTTTTGTTCTTCTCGTAGTCTTGAAAAACATGAATACCATTATTTATAATTATGTATGTATGCAACCATGTTCCCTCAACCACATGTGATCCTGTTGGATATGTGAACATATCATCATCTGTCATCGATTGTGAAAGTTTCTTCTTTCCTTCTACACGACATTGTAACTAGTAATCTAATCTCTCATCATTCCCCTGTGGTGCAACCAATGCAAAAACATGTCCTGGCTGTAGAAGATTTGAAAGATGGTCGTAGTCAAATGAAGAATCCATGTCATAATTTATTTCAAAGAGTGTGATAGATAATGGAGTTAGATAATGTGGAACCCATGTATCAACCCACTCACTTGACTCACACTGATCCCAATCACATTGAAGACACCTCAGACAAAAACAAGCCAACTCTCATGTCCAAATGGTCCATGTACTAGCATCTAAGCTGTTAAATGAATGTATTTTTTAAGAATCTTTCACAGTTTGACAATCCAACCTATCTTCAATTATGCCCAACTCAAACAACCAAAAGAATCTGCGCACCGCTGAATCAAGAGTCCCCCCTGTGACAATGATGAAATACACCAATAAACAATAACATGAGAATCAAGTAGTTCTACACCTAAAATTCTTAATTGATCCTTAACTAGAGCTCTCTTTACACATGCACCTGCTTTATCATGCTCCCCTTTTACATGACCAGCCTAATAAAAGCTCCAAATATGAGGTACACCTATCTCTACATGCATTCTACATAACCAATATAACATATGAGCATTTTGGAATTGACCTGTGCAATTATCTGACCAAATGAGATGTCTATCCATAGAAATATAATTTTCCCACACCCACTCAAAATAATTCTCAAAGCAATGTTGGACATGCTCATGGGAGTGAGATCTATCATTGCTCCTATAAAAATGGCATTCTCTGATTATCTTTCAGTCATCTTTTGTACTATTAGGGGAATGTCTATATGTTATGTGCACAAAATTAGTAACCTGAATAGAATTGTAATATTGAGCTCACAACTCATTTTTGGGCTGCAATGTATATTTCATTGCAAAGTCAATGATCGATATAATAGTCATTTTCAAAAACAACAAAAACATAGCGGAGGATAGAGAGATGGACAACAGAGTGATTGAACTGAAGAATAGAATTGAAAGAATTGAAGCTTCAATGCTAAAAATTGCAGAGCAAAGTTACAACATTCTAAAAGCCTCAAATGATAACATTAAGGTCATCATTGATAAGTTTCAAGAGAAAAAAGGTAACATAGAGGAAAGGTAAAAGCACGGAGACAGGGATCAACATCTACAAGAAGAAAATGAAAAAAGCACTGGAAATGATGCAAAGTATAAGGAAGACTAGGGAGATGACAAGGAGCTGGCCAAAATCAGAGAAGCTGCTAGGAGAATGACTGAACTGGAGATCAGGGCGGCGGAGATTCTCAGAGACATAGCCTGAAGGTTCCCTTGGATTTTTGTTCCTGGCTTTTTTGGATATGTGATCCTATCTTTTTGCTGTTTTGACTGTTTTACTAGTATTGCCTATTTTGTGATGAATGGTTTGTAATGCTTATATGCTTTAGTTCTCTTTTCTTTCAACTGTAGGGTTTCAGGAACCCATCAAAACCTGTTTTCCTTAATAAAAAACTGACCGATATAATAGTTACAATCGGGAAAGTGTCCTTACAAATCCTGAATTGTTAATACAACCACTGAGACCTGTGACTACACCTTACATACATGTAAAAACAAGTCTTCCTGAAATCTGAAATAAAATCAGCTACATTTCATTCTTTTGTAACCAACTCACATCTAGAGCTTTCACCTCCACTTTTCAATGTATATTTAATGGTTTTATATACCTTTTTTGGACAATTATCTTTCCAAAATTATGTTCATAGCCGTCATGAAAACATGAAAAAAACTTCTCTAGCCCACCACACTCTGAGCACTTGTCATTTAAGAAATCTTGTCTATAAAAGAAACATCCATCATCTCTAGGACATAAAAAATTATCTAGCAAGTCTCTTGATGATTTTGGATGAGCACTTGCACCACACTCCTCCAACATTTCACTAGTATGCAAAGTAAAATGAATGGATCGTAACAATTCATGGCGCATCAAAAACTAGACATGATATTTGCAACAACAAGTATTTTGAATCTTAAGAGGCGTACAAAAAAAGGCTTGAATGCTTCAAAAGCTCTTTGTGATATTTGCAATGTTGGATGTGTCTCACAAAATATTTTGAACAACATTGTTTGACTCACCTCCAAATAATGTTTTGGATGCGGGGTGCCGTCTCGAATGCCAATTCTCAACTTCAAGACATCCTTCACATTCGGTGACACTCTTGAGTTAGATTTCCAAAATAGTTGAATTTGATCATTCACACCATCGGTAAGCTTCTTATCACAACATGGAAGTCTCCCACCATAAGTCCATGTATCATTTTGAAGAGGATAATCAAGTCTTTCTCTTCTTGCAATTTCTCTATCCAAAGTTTTACGATTTAGGTTCAAGTCAACACAAGTTTGTCTCATCAAATGAGCCTTTCTCAAATGATGACTTACTAAGGAGGTCATAATAAACCTCATAGCGGCTCTCTTTTCTTTTTCCTTGGTATTCTTCCCAATGGAATTGAGAGCACTAAAAATATTTCTCACAATAATAGCATTCCTTTTCTTTTTCTTGTTCACACTAATCTTCAATTTGACTAGAATAGGTCTCATCTTTTGCATCTTTAATAACTGCACAAACATTTGACATTTCTCAACCAATGTCTTGTGGCTAAAAAAAAATCAAAAACTTTTGAAACCCACAACCAAACGGTTCTTTCTGATCCCTTGCCATCAAAATTTATCATTATTTTCTCATCAATTTCAAGTAACCATTTTGTTTTTCTTGAAGGTCTCAAATTTGAAGTTTGTCTTTCTTCCTCACAAGGGACTTCATTTCTAATATAATTTGGAGATGTGTAACATTGATTTGGTTCTTTTGCACAATTATCATTGTCAATTCCTTTATATTTGATCAATGGATTTTCATTGTCAATGTCCACACTTCCATTGTCCACATCTACATGTTCATTTTCAAAACCTATATTTTCATCTTCAATCCCTATATTCTCATTTTCAATATTATTGTCATAAATCATTTCAAACTCTTGTTCTTCTTCAATTGAAACCACATTTAGGGTGGGCCTATGCCATCATATTCAATAATATTTAACATACCTTGTCTGTTGTTATGATGGGAAGCCCTATCCATTTCTCTATACATTTCAATCTCTTCATTTGTGGGCTTCCTCTTCCGTTTAAGCTTTCGACGTCTACTACTTCCCGTGTTGAGACCAAAAAGGGGAAGCAAAAACCTTTGATAATAGATAAATTCCAAGAAAAAAAGTGAAAAAAGTAATTTTTTGTCCTCCACAACTACAATCTTGTGATATTCTCTGCAAAAAATGGTGTTCTCAGACTGAGGGACCAAGAGAATAATTTTTTTCTTTTGGATGCTAGTAAAAAAAATCAGATATCCAATATTATCTGATATTATCGAATATCCGATATCTCCCGCTCAAATTTGGCTTCAACTTTTTCATTTTCTTCCTATTTTGAATATTTATTTTTCTTTTCCTTTTCATTACTATTATAAATTTTATTTTTATAATATTAATATCTCTCTCTCTCTCTCTCTATCCTAGGTATTGTTATAATATAAATATTAATAAATACATAATACTAATATTATACTATTATATAATATTATTATAAATAATTATATAATACTAATATTATTACCATCTAATATTAATATGAGAAAAAAAGAAATTTATAATATATAATCTAAAAATCTAAAATCATAAAATTGAAATATTGAATTTGGGTGGGACTTTTTGCATATCCGATAATATCGGGTATACGATATTATTTTGGATATCTTATTAGGCTTGGTATTTACTTTGGGTTTTGGCTTTGCTATGCCAAACATGGATGATCAACCCAAAAGACGTGTCCACCATATTTTCTCTGATCTCTAGACTTTGACCATGTAGCTGATGACCTTTTTTCACTCAAAATTGATGAAACAAAAAGGGTTTCTTAAAGACATTATCAACTTTCCATCAGTATAATTGCTGTCAAATTTTGAGTTTAGTAAGTAATTATTACTTATTTTCTAATTGAGTTATCTGTAAAGTCCTTATTGATATACTGATTGGAAAACAACTATAATTTTACAATGGTTTAACCTTTTTGAAATCAAAAACATGTGTCACATTCTATGCTTTTCCTACTACAATAAAAAAAAAGTTTGCAATTTTGTAAAGTTTAGAATTGGTTAAGGTGGTCAGACATGAGAGTTTTTTTTATTCTAAATAAGTTGTAGCAAAAAAATCATAATTAATTATTTATTTGGTAAAAAATAACACAAAAATATGCGTCACATCTAGGCATGAGTCTACTACTTATATCTAGAATCTTGTGAAAAAATATCATCATTTGATTGTGATTAAGGTGGTCAGACATACACATACTTTTTATCTTTATCATGAAATTTTTGTACTACTACATTGAAATCTAAAATTGAACAATTAGATTAATTTTTTTTCAGACAAGGGCTTGTATTTTACAAAGCAAATTCAATTTCCTACAGATTATGTTCTTACAACATTTAAACATAAGGTTGATAAGATGTTCAAATTTTTACGTCAAGTTGACTAACCCTGATTTTCTAATTTTTTATTGCCACTTAATGCCATAGCTTGGTATACCATGATCCTACATATACCCATTTGATATTTAGTATAGATAGTACTACCAGACATATAATTTTCTCTACTAGAGTGATAAATTTTTTATCCTACTACCACTGATGCAAACTTCACATCATCTTCTAGTATGTCATTGATTGTCATGCCTCGTTTGTCAAATACTGCTCTAGCTGCATCATGAATAGTGTTGTTATTAACTATCTTCTATGTAGGTATTCTATTGGATGCCCATAAACCTATTAGTGTTTTTATAACCTCCCTAGTGATCTTAAATGGCTTGCCGAGCCACATGATTTCACCATGTATCCTATTAAGTATGTATGGAACCATTCATCATCCTCAATTATCGAGAAACTCAAAAATTGAGTACATTTCCTCTCTTCTAGGTCTTTGAATTATGGTATTAATTTATGACTATCTCCTATAATCTCCCCATTGTATAAACCCTTCAGTTGATTAGTACTAAGATCCTACAAATTAGCACAAATGTATTCGCTAACATCCTCAACATGTAAAACTCCATATGGTACATTCAAAATTGCACCCTTTGTATTGAATTCCATGGAATTGAACATGAATATTTCCAGAACATGGGGCATGGCCTCTCAATAATATCAACAGTTATAGGAGTATTCATTTTGAAAGATTAAAATTTGTAGAGATACGTGTAGATAAATACCTCATACCAACTTAGGGTTTGTTTGAATTACTTTGAACAATCTTCTTGGTGCTTCGATCTTGATGAAAATCATTTATAGAGCTCCTCTTCTTTGTCCTCTTGAATGCAAAGTGACAAATGCAAGTCATATTTTTCCTTATTTACTGATCATACCTAACTTTTAGGTATCATTAATGCTTCAAGCCCTAAATTTTCACAAATATTCAGTTCACTGCCTAGTTCACAGAAACCAATTACGCACATCTAAAACTTATCAACTCCCAAATCCATCCTTCTTTCCTGGATCACCCTCAATCGATTAGGCTTCCTTCAAGGGACAAAAGATCTAATACCAATTATTGGAAGGAGGGAACACTAAGAGGGGGAGAGTGAATTAGTGTTCTACAAATTTAACTTCAATAAATAAGAATCACACCTTAACAAATGGAATTTTATCCTAGAAACCCTTTTAGGGGAAAAAACATGAAGGGGATGTAACCCAAAAGATAATACTGATGACATGTAACAGATTAAATGTTTGACTATAATAAGTTGAAGATGATGCAAGACATTAAATCAGTTAATGGTTTGTATTTTCATTGATGTCAACTAGATATCATGTGTATCGTCATATACATAATGCCAAAGACATAAGAGAATCAATGGAACAAATGTTATGCTTTCAGCAATGCATAAAAGTCAAGTATTCACCAAGTGACAGACTACACTAGCAGAGTGCACACCATCGGTAAAGACACAGATAAAGTCACAGTGATACCCGACAAGCAAAAGATAGTGTTTCCCGACAAAGCAGAATCACAGGATGCTCGACGAGCTAAAAATAGTGTTGCTTGATGAGAAAGATCCAATGATTCCCGACGGATGGAGATCCCGAGCTAACTAAAGTTGTACTAATGGAATTGATAGTTGTCACCAGCGATGAACTGCAGAATTGACTGACAAAATAGAGAGATCAAAAAATGACAAAATATCTAGCTAGCAGAGCTTAAGGATAAACTTAACTGGTTGTTTGATTTGTTTTATTTGACCATAGTTAAGTAAGTGATTTAAAGATGATTTGTACAGCTGGCAAGAAGATAACTACGAGATAAATCAGGATTTAAAGTCGTAAATCAATTTGGCTGGATTGTTTTTCATGCCAAGAATCAAGAATCAAGAACCAAGAATTAAGGAACATCATGTCTATATAAGAGACTAGCATAATTCATTTTAGAAGAGTAATCAGATACACGGGGGAGTGAACTGATAGAAGATGCTGAAGAGAAACTGATGAAGGATAAACTTCATGCAGTCTTGATCAATCAAGCTAAGGGAGAGCTAAAGAATTCTGTAGACACCGATGAATAGAAAAGCATAGCATCACAGAGCAGAAAGAGTTAAGTACAAAGGAATTGAATTGATACATTGATCAGAAAGATATTGTAAGTAAATAGATCTGAAAATCTGCAATTTAGTTGCATTAAGAACATGTAATTTTGTTTCAGTTTAACCATTGAAGCATTAAGTCTCTTAACAGAGCAAGACTTAATAGTCTTTTGTAATTGAGGTATATCCTAACAGATTACTAGAAGGTTGAATTGTGATAGTAGCATCGGTCTTACCTAAAGCCTATTGACAGTCTTAGAAGAAGGCTGATTCAAGGATGGTAGTAAGATTAAGCATAAAGCCTATTGACAGTCAAGAGACTGATTCAATGATGGTAGCATAGATGCCAAATACTAAGTGACAACCTATGTATAAAAATCCTCTAACAAGGTCGCACTTAACCATGTGTTTGTAACCTTTAACAGGGTTGGCTCCTAACAGGGCTCACTTCATAAGAGTGGAAATTTGGGGTACCGGTCCCAGTGGTTTTTCCCTTAACAGGGTTTCCACGTCAAAGTCCTTGTGTTATATGTGTATGGTTCATTACTTTATTGTTTTACATTCTACATATGCATTTATGGATTGATTGGTATACTCTGCATATTTATTGAGTATTGGTAAATATAGTTTACTGCTTATCGGTTATCAAGGAGAATAATGACAGACACGGTAAACCAACAGACAGTTATTTATTTCAAGTATTTCAAAGGCATACATCTTGTAGGGACTTAATAATTGGAGAAGTATTGATTGGTGGATTAAATTTTAAATTGAATAAATTTTTGAGGCCACTGATTCACCCCCCCTCTTAGTTATTACTAACAAATACTCTAGAAAATATTATCTTATGATGATTAGGAATGCATTTGCATTCAGGCACACTGCCTAGAGTTCACTACTCAATAACAATTAGGGCTAAAATGATTTACAAGAAGGTTCACCACCTTAAAGTTCATAAAATTTTTTACAAAGCTTTAAACTCCTATAATAACATCAAAAAATGCTTGATTACAGTTCCATATAAGCACATATTCTGATCTGATAAACTCTAATCTTTGACTGCCCTATTTTCCTACCCATCATTAATCTGATTATCAGATCTCAAAAACCTTCATGAAATCCTTCACTTTCCACCTTGCGCACTGATCTAATGCATCAACACTATCCTCTAATCATTCACACACATTTTCAAAACCTAATTCATTGATTTTATAGGTCCTCAATCAAAACTTTGATCTCCCAATGTCAACTCCAAAAATGTTCTAGTGAAATGTAAAATATTTTGACCAAGTCGGCCAAATCCATAATTCAAATTCATTTCTCACCAAAACAATCATGCACAATTATCCATACATGTCAGTTGTATCGTTGAAACATAAAATTTAGAGCCACAAACAATTTACCTCATTTGCGCAAAGAAATTTCATCATAAGTTGACTATTCTTATTGGCAAACAAAAATAATGATGTATATATTGTAATGACCTAAAAGTGGTCACCTAAACCCTAGGCCCCTAATCTCAGTCTCATATCAAGAAACCCTAATCTTGATAACCCTACGTCCTAAATCAAATAGACAATTTCTCAATCTATCAAATTCAAGCTAATCCGACCTGAACACTAGGTCCTAATTAATCATCATACTTGATTAATTAACTAATTCCTAAAAATACAATATATTGGCAAATAAACCTTATGTTAATTATTTAATTGATATTATAATATATTAATTAAATAAAATTACTAAATTGTCAATTAAATTCAAAAAGGAATTAAATTAATTAATAAAAACAAAATTTGCATTTAAATTCAATTAAATCTTTAAAAATGCATATGATGTCATCAACTATTTTTTTTGAATTAAAATGTGCATTTAAAATCAATTAAATCTTTAAAAATGCATATGATGTCATCAAATAATTTTTTTTGAAGTGGAAATAAATATGTTTTATTCAGTTGATTTATTATTAGATTTTCTCATTTTGGACACAAATCTGTTTTATTCGGTTACTTAATCTTATCTATTTATCATTTTGGAAACAAATCTCTTAATTGAAAATAATTTTGGAAGTTTTCAAAAAGACTGAATCTTTCGACCAATCAAATTGCTTGCACATGGATTGTGCTTCCTCAAATCGAATCTGAGCCACCTATTTCCTCTAATCTCGACCATCGATTTTGGGAGAGATTTTCTATAAAACAGAGCTTCATTTCCTTCATAAATGATCCCAATTTTTAGCTAATGTTATTATGCAGTTTTCATTTCTTAAGCTTTGAAGCATTTTAACATTTCATAGCTTTTTGATTGAATAATTGTTAGTTTAATTTGAATCATGCAAACCATAATCTAGAGTACATTTCAATTCGGTGCTTTAAAAAGAACAAAAAACATTTCAAATTTGGTGTCATAAAATCAATCTAATTATCTTGGGATCAGTCTTACATTTACATATTCATTCTAGTTTCATCATTTATATTTCTTCAAAATCCTTCATTTAGGATTTGCTGTAGTCACTATTTCTTCTGATGACCTGAGAGCAAGATTCAAACTCCTTCCTACTAGAAGGCAATAGATTGATTTAGGTTAGTCATTTTTATTGTATTCAATTTAAGCTAACTATGCAATGATCTATTGAAGTATGTGTGCTTTGCATCTTGCAAGTAGAAACCCATTTTCATACATACATTTATGGCGCCCATCGTGGGGCTTACCCACATATCCTTTTAAGCCAAATTTGACTGCACCATCATGTCCAAATCATTGTTTCGGTTAAAAACGACTATAAACTCACCCATACCCAATGAAAGTCAAATCTGTGGCAATATTTTTTGCTCGAGAAGGTCATACAATTTGTTGCATGGAAATCAAGGAGGATTTTGGATTACTTTTGCACGATGCTTGAGGTAGATTTTTTGGAAAAAAATCTGAAAAAAAATTCAGAAAAAAAAATCTAGAAAAACATTATTTTTTTACTACGTTAAATTTGATGGCCGTTAAACCATGATTATGTATGGCCTTCTGTGATGACCAAGAAACTATCAAGTTTAACACAGTGATTGGCTAATGTCAGCAGGGGTTGAAAATTCTCTGCCTTCACCATTAAGCGTTTTGATTTTGCAGTCTATCTTCAGAGGGCCATAACTTGCTCATTTTAGGTCCAAATTGAGGGCATATTTTTTAATTTTGGGTAGAATTGTCTGAATATTTCTGGGTTGGGATTAGTTTCTGGTTTTCAGTCACAGATGTATCATAAATTGCAGATTTTGATCACTATACCTATCTAATCCTCTGTTTTGCAGCTTCTGGACCCTCGTACGGGCTCATATGGTAACATTTTTTAGTAATTTTTTTTAAAAGTGCATAATTTTTCATCTAGTTTCTAAATTGCAATCAGTCGTCTGATTTTTATATTTTTATAATGCTAACCTATCTTTGGCTTTATTGTTCTTGATGATTATCTTTGATTATAGCCTAACAGTGGTTTGCACGATATTGTAAATGAAGAAAAAATCATAAAATACTAATGATTTTGATGTAGGACACTTTTCAAAGACTTCGTGTGTGTTCCAAAACTATGATGTCTATGTTTTGTAGTTAAATAATACTTTAGATTTGGTGCTTAAAAAGAATCAATTTTCTTATGTGTTTTAAGTGTTCTCTAGATTTGTAATCCTAAAGAATTTTGAATGAATGTATCATGTCCCCTCGCCTTTGTGGATCTTGGGTGCAAGAGAAATTCATGCAAATATTTTAACATGGCTACCTCCCAAGAGCTTTAATAGAGCTGGTGAGAGAGACTACCCAACCAGTAACAAGCTAAAGCCAAGCCCTTCCAAACTGGTATATAAAAAATGTCATTGTGATTAATCTCATTGTGAACATGTGTCAATTTCTCTATGCTGACAAAAGATCTCCCTCAGTACCCTCATGGTGTGTAAAAACCTATAGAACTTAACTTTTGTAGGCTAAGAAGCCTCCTTAATGAGGCTAATCTACTGCATGTATAGCTACTTGAATGAATGCCCTGACTAAAAAATTTGTTCTATTGACCAAAACCTCTCTATCTGCTGGTGCGAAAGGTCAGAGACCGACTAAGACGTCCCACATTTTCATGGCTCTTAGTAGAGACAATGGTCCCTTGGGAAGTGATTACCCTTGGCATTCAAAGCTTGGTGTGCCTAAGAAGTGAGTGCATTGTAAGGAGGAGCTTGTGCCTCCAAGCTACTAAGTTTTCACCTATGAGTAGGCGTGGATGAAATTCAGTTCAAGTGGGAATTTAATAGATATTACCCTAGCTTACCTAGGATTGTGGTGTGTATGTTCTTTTTACAACAAACATTCTTCTTGATGTGTCTTGTGTGAGTGAAACATCAAAATAGAAACCAAACAATCAAAACAAACATCCAAACCCTCAAACAATTCCAAATCTACACTTCTAGGCGTTAAACTGTCAAACTCTTGTCCAAGTTTCTGCATCTACTATAAAAACTTTGGAAATAAGTTGAATTGCTGTCCAATTTGGTATTATGTCATAATGGTTCTATCCAAATTTTCACAAAATTTGTGTTCTCACAATATCACTACTAGGTTGTTGTTGACTGCAATATGTTGACAGTTTGACTCGCTTTCTATTTCAAAATTTGACTTTGTTGTGCTAGTCCAAGTTACTTGTTATTTAAATCATGTTTGTCCCCACTTTCCTTATCCTGACTTGTGAGAGCAGGTTCATCTACCTTGACTCAAGATCAGAGTCTTTGCTTCTCTCTCTCTTAATTGGACATTATCTCTTTTGTCTTTTGGTCTTGGGCTTAATCAACACTTTAGATATCACATTAGCACCTGTCAGGCAATCAATTAATTCATCATACCTCCTCTTCAATCTTCTAAGCAAGCGCATAAAGACAATCTTATAATGTATAAAATAAAATGGGCTAAACCTTATAGTCCTAACAATGTGAAAGAAGAGATTCTTATGGCAACTTTATCAAAACAACTTCAAACTTTGAAATCTAAACTCCAAGAATTAAAAGGGGAAAAGGATACACAATCCAACAAATCCTCATTAAGCTCAATCTATCCTTTTCTATTTGATCATGATTCTCACATTTATCCACTTCCTTCCAACATCGACAAATATTGGTATAGAAATCCTAGCTTTGATCAAGCGAGTGGCTCCAAATCCCTAAAAGTTTCTACAAACACCATGAAGTTGTTAGTAATAACTGAGAGGGGGGGGGGTGAATCAGTGGTCTCAAAAATTATCCTTTAAACTTTAACAACCAATCAATAGTCCTCAGATTATTAAGTCCCTACAAGATGCATGCCATGAAATACTAATAATGATTTAACTGTCTGTCGGTTTACCTTGTCTGTCCTTATTCTCCTTGATAATCGATAAGTACTAAAACTATTTACTGATACTCAGTAAATATGCATAGTACACCAATCAATCCAAAAATACATATGTGAAATGTAAAATAGTAAAGTAATAAACCATACACACATAACACATGGATTTTAACATGGAAACCCTGTTAAGGGAAAAACCACTGGGACCGGTAACCCAAATTTTCACTCTTCTCAAGTGAGCCCTGTTAGGAGCCAACCCTGTTAAAGGTTACAAACACACTGTTAGGTGTGACCTTGTTAGAGGATTTTATACATAGAGGTTGTCACTTAGTATTTGGTATCTATTTTGCTACCATCCTTGAATCAACCTCCTTCTTAGACTGTCAATAAGCATTAGGCAAATCTTGCTACCATCCTTGAATCAACCTTCTTCTTAGGATGTCAATAGGCTTTATGGAATTTCAATTCTACTATCATGAATCAGCCTTTTTGGCAATCTATTAGGATACACCTCAATTATAGAATATTGTTAAGTCTTTCTCTATTAAGAGACTTGATGCTTCAATGGTTAAACTAAAACACTATGACCTATTTCTAATGCAACTCGAATTGCAGATTTTTAGATCTATTTAAGTACATTACCTCTCTAATCAATGTATCAATTCAATTCTTTATGCTCCACACTTTCTACTCTGTGATGTTGTGCTTCACTGTTCGTCAGTGTTTGTGGAATTATTTAGCTCTCCTCCAGCTTGATTGATCAGGACTGTATGAAGTTATCCTTCATCAGTTTCTCTTCAGCATCCTCTTTCTATTCACTCCCCTTCTCATGTATGTGATTTCTTGTGGAAGTGAATTATGCTTGTCTCTTATATAGACATGATATTCCTTTATTCTTGATTCTTGATTCTTGGCGTGAAAAAAAATTCAGCCAATTTGATTTACAGCTTTAACTCCTGATTTATCTCATAGTTATCTTCTTACCAACTGTACAAATCTTCTTTAAATCAATTACTTAACTCTGGTCTAATAAAACAAATAAAACAACTGGTTAAGTCTATCCTTAAGCTCCGCCAGCTAGATATTTTGTCATTTTCTAAACTCTCTATTCTGTTGGTCAACTCTGTAGTTAGTCATCAGTGACAATCGCGAGTTCCGTCGTTGTAACTCCAGTTAGCTTCAAGATTTCTATCCGTCGAGCATCATTGGATTTTACTCGTCGGGCAACGCTATGATTTTTCTTCATTGGGTAACACTGTCTTCTACTCATCGAGCATCAGTATGACTTTTTCTTTGCCTTTACAGATGGTGTGCACTTCATCGGTGTTGTCTGTCACTTAGTGAATACTTGACTTTTATGCATTGCTCAAAGCATAATTTCTGCTCCATTGATTCTCTGAAGTCTTTGGCATTATGTACATGACTGTATAGATGATATCAAGTTGACATCAATGACAATACAAACCATTAACTGATTTAATGCCTTGCATTATCTTCAACTTAACATTATC
>MU224583.1:288939-307085 GCA_018584345.1 Thuja plicata | reverse complement strand
TACTCAATCTCATCATTCATAGCACTTATCCATTCTTCATTATCTAGTGCAGCATTGACAAATTTTGGCTCAAACTCACAAATTAAGCAATTTGAGTTTAAAGACTTACTTCTTGTTCTTGTACCAGATTTCTTATCTCCTATTATCTATTCCTCTAGATGGTTCCTTCTTACATATCTTTCAAGTACAGGTACAACCTTTTGTGTATCAGCTTGATCTTCATTACCTTGCACATTATCTTGATCATTATCCTGATCGTCGGTAACAACATTCAGACCGTCGATTGCAACATTCTGTTGTTATGGAATTAAGCATTGTTAGTCAGGTAGAGTTATGGGTCCTTCACAATATACAAACTTGTTGTATTCTTCTGGTTCTTTTGTGCTTTCCAGCTCATTCTTTTCTGCAAACTAATTAATCTTCACATTTGCACTTTCAACTATTTTGTTAGAAGCCTTGATTAGACATTTAAAAGCTCGGCTCTTGGTAGAATACCCCAGAAAAGTACCTTCATCACTTTTGGTGTCAAGCTTTCCATTTCTATCATCCTTTAAGAGATAACATTGACTACCAAATATTTTGAACAAACTTACATTGGGTGTTTTACCATACCATAGCTCATAAGGTGTCTTATTTGTGTCCTTCTTCAATTATACTCTGTAAAGTGTATAAACAGCAGTGTTGCCAGCTTCCCTCTAGAAGATTTGGGTGATGTCCTTTTCCATCATCAGTGTTCTTGCACAATCAACTATTGATCTATTCCTACTCTCAGCAGTCCCATTTTGTTGTAGTGTCCTTGGTGCAGAAACCTATCTTTTTATACCATGCTTATTACAAAAATTAGTGAATTCATCAGATATAAATTCTCATCCTCTATCTGATCTCAAACATTTTAGATCCTTACCACTTTGTTTTTCTACCATAGCCTTATACCATTTAAACATCTTAAATGCTTCAAATTTTTCTTTTAGAAATATGTCTGTCATCATTCTAGAGTAATCTATCTCCATAATAGCTCTTTGTCCCCATAGGTCCACATAAATTAGTATGGACTAATTCTAGAATATCATCAGATGTATGTGTTTTACTTTTAAAACTAGACTTTGTCATTTTACCATTTTGACAATTTTTGTACATGATGTTGTCTAGCTTTGCCATCGTCATTAAGCCTCTTACACTTCTTCTTCTTCTTATTTTCATCATGTTGTCAAAATTCACATGACACAATCTTTTATGCCACAACTATATGTCTTCATTTCTAGTCATTAAGCAAGTGGTGTTAGTATCTTTCAGATAGAATAAGTTACCTTTAGTATGGTCACCGGTACCAAGCAATGTTTTTGAATCATTGAAGATCTTTGCCTTCTTATTTTCAAATGCTACTCTGTGACCTAAATTATTCAGTTGAGAAACACTCAATAGATTATAATTCAATCCCTTTACGCAATAAGTATTTTCACATTTAATCAGGTTATTCACCATTATTGTTCCTTTACCTTCAACTGGACAAGTTGTATCATTTTCCATTCTTACTTTACCACCATTATAATAATCAAAGGTGTTAGAATTTTCTTTGTCACCGGTCATATAGTGAGTGCAGCTACTATCTATAATCTAGATATCATTCTTACTAACCTTAGATATGAGTGTAGTTTCTTCATAACTTTCATCTTCATCTAAACCATCCTTCACAACTACAAATACCATCTCAATGTCATCATTAGGTTCGGTGTCAGTATCTTCATTTTTGCAAGCAGCCAGGTCTGTAGCCTTCTTGCCTTTATCCTTGTAGTGTCGGGTATTCTTTCTTTCTGATTTTTGGTAACCTATGTAACCTTTGTTATCACCTCTATCAGATTTATTCTCAAAGGATCTGTCATTACTTCTGTCATCTTTTCTTCTGTTAAGACATCTTGTAGCGAAATGTCCAATCTCTTTACAATGAAAGCATACAAGTGGTGACTTGCCTTTGTATTTACCTTTGCCTCTCTGTGTTCTTATAGCCATAACTGCTTCTATTTCAACTAGATCTTCTTCTTCACTTTCACTTTCACTATCCCTTCAAGATGAGCATCTATGATTGGATTTTCTTATTTTCATATAAGACTTAAATGCAGTCTCTAAACTTGATAAGACACTATTGTCAAAGTTATTCATCTCAAATGAAATCAGTCTACCAATCAAGCTATCAAGAGTAACTGTATTGTTTGCTACTGTTCTTATTTTTTGAATAGAAGAAGCTCTAATAAAATATACAGGCAATAAGGTTCTTAAGATTTTACTTACCATTGTTTCCTCTTCAACAGTACCTCCAACACCTTGTATAGCATTGACTACTTATTTGATTCTTGTGTTGTACTGTGTGATTTTTTCTCCTTCTTTCATTTTGAGAACATCAAATTTTCCTCTAAGGCTTTCTACCTTGGCTCTCAATACATTTGTATCACCTCCATGTACAAGTTTCAGTTTGTCCCACTTTTTCTTCGTAGTTGTGCAATCTTTGACATCTTCAAATTCAGCATCGAAGAGAGAGGAAGAAAGCTCTATGACCATGCAGTTGTGCTCATGCTTCACTCTTAGTTTTTCTACTATTAATGGTCCTGTGGGAAACACATATTTAGTATCTAGGTATTGAGTAACATCATTACCAATACCTGATAAGTGGAGTCTTATCCTGCTTTGCCATGAAGCAAAGTTGTCTTTGTTCAACTTGGGCACATCTCATATGTTCATCTTGTGATCTTTACTTAGGTCTTGAAACCTTCCTTCTAAGCACAAAAGCTCTGATACCAATTGTTAGTAATAGTTGAGAGGGGAGGGGGGGTGAATCAGTGGTCTCAAAAATTATCCTTTAAACTTTAACCACCAATCAATACTCCTCAAATTATTAATTCCCTACAAGATCTCCTCAAATTATTAAGTCCCTACAAGATGCATGCCATGAAATACTAATAATGATTTAACTGTCTGTAGTTTTACCTTGTCTGTCCTTTTTCTCCTTGATAACCGATAAGCAGTAAAACTATTTACTGATAATCAGTAAATATGCGAGGTATACCAATCAATCCAGAAATGCATATGTGAAATGTAAAATAGTAAAGTAATAAACCATACACACATAACACATGGATTTTGATGTGGAAACCCTGTTAAGGGAAAAACCACTAGGACTGGTACCCCAAATTTTCACTCTTCTGAAGTGAGCCCTGTTAGGAGCCAACCCTGTTAAAGGTTACAAATACACTGTTAGGTGTGACCTTGTTAGAGGATTTTATACATAGAGGTTGTCACTTAGTATCTAGCATCTATTTTTCTACCATCCTTGAATCAGCCTCCTTCTAAGACTGTCAATAGGATTTAGGAAAATCTTGCTACCATCCTTGAATCAACCTTCTTCTTAGGCTGTCAATAAGCTTTATGCAATTTCAATGCTACTTTCATGAATCAACCTTTTTGGCAATATTTTAGGATATACCTCAATTATAGAAGACTGTTAAGTCCTACTCTATTAAGAGACTTGATGCTTCAATGGTTAAATTGAAACACTATGACCTGTTTGTAATGCAACTTGAATTGCAGATTTTTAGATCTATTTAAGTACATTACCTCTCGAATCATTATATCAATTCAATTCTTTGTGCTCCACACTTTCTGCTCTGTGATGTTGTACTTCATTGTTCATCGGTGTCTGCAGAATTCTTTAGCTATCCTTCAGCTTTATTAATTTGGACCGTATGAAGTTATCCTTCATTAGTTTCTCTTCAGCATCCTCTTTCTATTCACTCCCCTTCCTATGTATGTGATTGCTTGCGGAAATGAATTATGCTTGTCTCTTATATAGACATGATATTCCTTAATTCTTGATTCTTGATTCTTGATTCTTGATTCTTGGCATGAAAAACAATCCAGCCAATTTGATTTGCAGCTTTAACTCCTAATTTATCTCATATTTATCTTCTTTCCAACTGTACAAATCTTCTTTAAATCAATTACTTAACTCTGGTCAAATAAAACAAATAAAATAACCTGTTAAGTCTATCCTTAAGCTCTACCAGCTATATATTTTGTTGTTTTCTAAACTCTTTATTCTGTTGGTCAACTCTGCAGTTAGTCATCGGTGATAACTATCAGTTCCTTCAGTGTAAATCTAGTTAGCTTTAGGATCTCCATCCGTCAGGCATCCTTGGATTTTACTCTTAAAAAAAAACTATGATTTTGCTTCATCGGGCAATAGTATCTTCTACTCGTCAGGCATCACTGTGACTTTTTCTTTGCCTTTACCGATGCTGTGCACTCTGTCGGTGTTGTCTGTCACTTAGTGAATACTTGACTTTTATGCATTTCTGAAAGCATAATATCTATTCCATTGATTCTCTGAAATCTTTGGCATTATATACATGACCGTATAGATGAAATCAAGTTGCCATCAATGACAATACAAACCATTAACTGATTTAATGCCTTGCATTATCTTCAACTTAACATTGTCAAACATTCAATTAGTTACATGTCATCAATATCTCCCTTTGGTATTCATGGAAGCATACTATATTATCACACTATACTATTTCTAATACAATATAAAATACAATTGTTGAGATTCATCAAATTACCAAACAGTTTTTTTTTATAATCGATAAAAATGTCTGATCGCCGACAAGCTCTGTGTTAGCTTAGATTTGATTCTTGTAGCTTTCTGTGTTTCTTGTACTAATGTGTTGTGTTCTCTTCTTGTGTCAATTTCTTTCTTTTGACTGTTCTTCTTCTTTGATGTCTCTATCTCTTGTCAGCAACTCTCGCTTTGTATATGATTTCTTCATAGAAATTCTCTCCCTATGGATATGATCTCTCCCTATTTCGAGTAATCTGATAATGAATAGTTTCTTGTGATGTGATAATATGGATACATTCTCTCCCTTTGACAATAATGCCAAACAAATATTTTACAAATATCTGACATTAATGTCAAACAATTATTTTCTTCTATCCAAAATATATTCCTTGAATTTCCCTTATCCATCAGCAATACAACAATATGCTCTGGTGCTCAGTTCTGATGTATGCCTTTTTGTATATAGATGTAGCTTTGAAGTTCATCTTTTTTCTTTCATCACCATGAATGATATTCTACTAGTATATAGGCTGATGCAACCTTCAGTCCTTTACTAACTGGTAGACAAGGGTTTGACCCCTAGTCTCTTACTCAAGTACTCAAATGTATCCTTGGGTAGTGGCTTGGTGAAGATATCGGCCAATTATTCTTTAGATTGCACATACTCAAGCATCACCTCTTTTTCTTGAACTTATTCTCTTAAATAATGATACTTGATTGCAAGTATTTAGTCTTTGCATGCTTGACTGGATTCTTTGAAATTTTTATTGTACTGGTGTTATCACAATAGATAATCACTGGTTCTGATATCTTCATATGCATACCTTTCAGAAACTATTTGATCCATGCAATATTTGAGCAATTTGCAGTAGCAACAACATATTCTGCTTCTGCAGTAGACTGAGAGATGCATCCTTGCTTCTTGCTAATTAATGTGACATGTCTATAACCCATAAAAATACTCCTCTAGTTGTGCTCTTCCGGTCATCAAGATTTCCAGCCCAATCACCGTCGGTAAACACTTTTAGTTCAAATTTGTCTTCTCTTCTATACCATAAGCCAAATTCCTTAGTGTTCTTCAGATATCTTAAGATTCTTTTCACAACAATCATATGTGATTCCCTGTGGTTAGCAAAAAATCTAGCAACAATTCCTACTGCATGTGCAATATCTGGTTTAGTGTGTACAACATACATGAGTTTTCCTATCATATATCTGTACAAATTATGATTTACCTTTGTTTCCTTGTCTTCCTTTGTTAATTTTCATCCAGTAGCGATCGGTGTTACAATAGGTTAGGAATCTTCCATCTTGAATCTTTTCAGGACCTCTTTGATGTATTTGGACTGTGTAATGAAAATACCTTCACTTTGTTGAATGATCTATAGACCAAGAAAGAACTTGATCTCTCCAAACTTAGACATCTCAAACTCTTTTCTCATCTCCTTAGAAAATGATTTGCACAGCATATCATTGCCTCCAAATATGATGTCATCAGTAAATATTTCAACAATCAAAGTGTTAGCATCAGTATCTTCTTTCAAATAAAGATTACTGTTTTCACTAGTCCTAATGAATCCAATACTTATTAGATAGGAATGAAGTCATTCATACCAGGCTCTAGGAGCTTTTTTTAATCCATACAAGCCTTTTTGAAGTCTACATACCATGTTTCTCTTGTCTGGATCTACAAACCCTTCTAGTTGTATAATTTATACCTCTTCTTCAAGTATTCCATTTAGGAATACTGACTTGACATCCATTTGATATACTTTGAATCCTTTGTATGTAGTGTAAGAAAGTATTATTCTTACTCCTTCAGCCTAGCAATGGGTGCAAAGGTTTCTCCATAGTCTGTACCTTCCTCTTGTGCATACCCCTTGCATACTAGTTTTGCTTTGTTCCGTGTGACTTCTCCTTTCTCATTTAGCTTGTTCCTAAATATCCATTTTGTACCGATGACACTCTTGTCATCTGGTCTTGGCACAAGTGACCATATTTTGTTCTTCTCAATCTACTCAATCTCATCATTCATAACACTTATCCATTCTTCATTATCTAGTGCAGCATTGACAAATTTTGATTTAAACTCAAAAATTAAGCAATTTGAGTTTAAAGACTTACTTCTTGTTCTTGTACCAGCTTTCTTATCTCCTATGATCTAGTCCTCTGGATGGTTCCTTCTTACATATGTTACAAGTATAGGTACAACTCTTTGTGTATCATCTTGATCTTCATTACCTTGCACATTATCTTGATCATTATCCTAATCGTCGGTAACAAAATTCAGATCGTCGATTGGAACATTCTGTTGTTATGGAATTAAGCACTTTTAGTGGGGTAGAGTTATGGGTCCCTCACAATATACAGGTTTGTTGTAGTCTTCTTGTTCTTTTCTGATTTCCAGCTCATTCTTTTCTACAAATTCATCAATCTTCACATTTGCACTTTCAATTTTTTTTTAGAAGCCTTGATTAGACATTTAAAAGCTTTTCTCTTGGTAGAATACCCCAGAAAAATACCTTCATCACTTTTGGCATCAAATTTTCCATTTCTATTATCCTTTAAGACATAACATTGACTACCAAATATTTTGAAGTAACTTACATTGGGTGTTTTACCATACCATAGCTCATAAGGTGTCTTCTTTGTGTCCTTCTTCTATTGTACTTTGTTAAGTGTATAAACAGCAGTGTTGACAACTTCCCTCTAGAAGATTTGGGTGATGTCCTTTTCTATCATCAGGGTTCTTGCACAATCAACTATTGATCTGTTCCTTCTCTTAGCAATCCCATTTTGTTGTGGTGTCCTTGGTGCATAAACCTATCTTTTTATACCATGCTCATTATAGAATTTAGTGAATTCATCTGATATAAATTCTCATCCTCTATCTGATCTCAAAAATTTTAGATCCTTACCACTTTGTTTTTCTACCATAGCCTTATACCATTGCAACATCTTGAATGCTTAAAATTTTTCTTTTAGAAACATGTCTGTCATCATTCTAGAGTAATCATCAACAAAGAGAATCAAATATCTATCTCCATAATAACTCTTTGTCCTCATAGGTCCACATAAATTAGTATGGACTAATTCTAGAATATCATCAGATGTATGGGTTTTACTTTTGAAACTAAACTTTGTCATTTTACCTTTTTAATAATTTTTGCACATGAATTTGTCTGGCTTTGTCATCGTCAGTAAGCCTCTTACCCTTCTTAGTTTCATCATGTTGTCAAAATTCACATGAAACAATCTTTTGTGCCACAGCCATATGTCTTCATTTCTAGTCATTAAGCAAGTGGTGTTAGTATCATTCAGATAGAATAAGTTACCTTTAGTATGCTCACTAGTACCAATCAATTTTCCTGATTCATTGAAGATCTTTGCCTTCTTGTTTTCAAATGCTACTCTGAGACCTAAATTATTCAGCTGAGAAACACTCAACAGATTATAATTCAATCATTTTACCCAATAAGCATTTTCACATTTAATCAAGTTATTCAGCATTATTGTTCCTTTACCTTCAACTGGACAAGGTGTATCATTTCCCATTCTTACTGTACCAGCATTATAATATTCAAATGTGTTATACTTTTCTTTGTCACCGGTCATATGGTGAGTGCAGCCACTATCTATAATCTAGATATCATTCTTACTAACCTTAGATATGAGTGAAGTTTCTTCATACCTTTCATCTTCATTTGAACCATTATTCATAGCTACAAATACCATCTCGATGTCATCATCAGGTTCGGTGTCGGTATCTTCATCTTTGCAAGCAACCAGGTAGGTAGCCTTCTTGCCTTTATCCTTGTAGTTTTGGGTATTCTTTCTTTCTGATTTTTGGTAACCTCTGTAATATTTGTTATCACCTCAGTCAGATTTTTTCTCAAAGGATCTGTCATTACTTTTGTCATCTTTTCTTCTGTTAAGACATCTTGTAGCAAAGTGTCCAATCTCTTTACAATTAAAGCATACAAGTGGTAACTTGCTTTTGTATTTACCTTTGCCTCTCTGTCTACTTCTATCCATAAGTGCTTCTATTTTATCTAGATCTTCTTCTTCACTTTCACTTTCATTGTCCCTTCTAGATGAGCATCTATGATTGGATTTGCTTATTTTCATAGAAGACTTAAATGCAGACTCTAAACTTGGTAAGACACTATTGTCAAAGTTATTCATCTAAAATGAAATCAGTCTACCAATTAAGCTATCAAGAGTAACTGTATTGTTTGCTAATGCTCTCATTTCTTGAATAGTATAAACTCTAATAGCATATACAGGCAATAAGGTTCTTAATATTTTACTTACCATTTTTTCCTCATCAAGTGTACCTCCAACACCTCATATAGCATTGACTACTTGTTTGATTTTTGCGCTGTACTCTGCGATGTTTTCTCCTTCTTTCATTCTGAGATCATCAAATTTTCCTCTAAGGCTTTCTACCTTGGCTCTCAATACATTTGTATCACCTCCATGTATAAGCTTCAGTTTGTCCCACATTTTCTTTACAGTTGTGCAATCTTTGACATCTTCAAATTTAGCATCAGAGAGAGAGGAAGAAAGCTCTATGACCATGCAGTTGTGCTCATGCTCCACTCTCAATTGATATACTATTAATTGTCCTGTGGGAAACACATATTCAGTATCTAGGTGTTGAGTAACATCATTACCAATACCTAATAAGTGGAGTGTTATCCTATTTTTCCATGAAGCAAAGTTGTCTTTGTTCAACTTGGGCACATCTCATCTGTTCATCTTATGATCTTTAATTAGGTCTTGAAACCTTCCTTCTAAGCACACAAGGTCTGATACCAATTGTTGGTAATAACTGAGAAGGGGGGGGGTGAATCAGTGGTCTCAAAAATTATCCTTTAAACTTTAACCACCAATCAATACTCCTCAAATTATTAAGTCCCTACAAGATACATGCCATGAAATACTAATAATGATTTAACTATCTGTGGTTTTACCTTGTCTGTCCTTATTATCCTTGATAACTGATAACAGTAAAAATATTTACTGATACTCAGTAAATATGCAAAATATACCAATCAATCCAGAAATACATATGTGAAATGTAAAATAGTAAAGTAATAAACCATACACACATAACACATGGATTTTAATG
Organism: Thuja plicata; assembly: GCA_018584345.1. NCBI lineage: Eukaryota > Viridiplantae > Streptophyta > Pinopsida > Cupressales > Cupressaceae > Thuja > Thuja plicata. The sequence goes on along the minus strand of MU224583.1, from coordinate 297,339 downwards.
TGGAAACCTTGTTAAGGGAAAAACCACTAGGACCGGTACCCCAAATTTTCACTCTTCTAAAGTGAGCCCTGTTAGGAGCCAGCCCTGTTAAAGGTTACAAACACACTATTAGGTGTGACCTTGTTAGAGGATTTTATACATAGAGGTTGTCACTTAGTATCTAGCATCTATTTTTCTACCATCCTTGAATCAACCTCCTTCTTAGACTGTCAATAAGCTTTAGGAAAATCTTGCTACCATCCTTGAATCAACCTTCTTCTTAGGCTATCAATAGGCTTTATGAAATTTCAATGCTACTTTCATGAATCAACCTTTTTGGCAATCTGTTAGGATATACCTCGATTATAGAAGACTATTAAGTCCTGCTCTGTTAAGAGACTTGATGCTTCAATGGTTAAACTGAAACACTATGACCTATTTCTAATGCAACTTGAATTGTATATTTTTAGATCTATTTAAGTACATTACCTCTCTGATCAATGTATCAATTCAATTCTTTTTACTCCACACTTTCTTCTTTGTGATGTTGTGCTTCATTGTTCGTCGGTGTCTATAGAATTCTTTAGCTCTCCTTAAGCTTGATTGATCAGGACTATATGAAGTTATCCTTCATCAGTTTCTCTTCAGCATCCTCTTTCTATTCACTCCACTTCCTGTGTATGTGATTACTTGTGAAAATTAATTATGCGTGTCTCTTATATAGACATGATATTCCTTAATTCTTGATTCTTGATTTTTATTCTTGATTCTTTGTGTGAAAAAAAATCTAGCCAATTTGATTTACAGCTTTAACTCCTAATTTATCTCGTAGTTATCTTCTTGCCAACTGTACAAATCTTCTTTAAATCAATTACTTAACTCTGGTTGAATAAAACAAATAAAACAACTAGTTAAGTCTATCTTTAAGCTCTGCCAGGTAGATATTTTATCATTTTCTAAACTCTTTGTTCTGTTGGTGAACTCTGCAGTTAGTCATCGGTGACAACTGCCAGTTCCATCGGTGTAACTCCAGTTAGCTTCAGGATCTCCGTCCGTTGGGCATCCTTGGATTTTACTTGTCGGGCAACACTATGATTTTTCTTCATCGGGAAACACTGTCTTCTGCTTGTTGGTCATCACTGTGACTTTTTCTTTACCTTTACCGATGGTGTGCACTCCATCGGTGTTGTCTGTCACTTAGTGAATACTTGACTTTTATGCATTGCTGAAAGCATAATCTTTGTTCCATTGATTCTCTGAAGTCTTTAGCATTATGTACATGACCATACATATGATATCAAGTTGACATCAATGAAAATACAAACCATTAACTGATTTAATTTCTTGCATTATCTTCAACTTAACATTATCAAACATTCAATCAGTTACATGTCATCAGAAGTCTCCCTCCAAAGGGATTAGTAACCTCATGAAAGAAAAACCTTGGGTTAAACGCAAGAGGGACTTCACTCCTTTGGGACAATCTTATGAATCAACATTGGAAGAACTTCTTGAGCATGACCTCATCACATTACCTCAAGTCACATCACTTGGATTTAAATTATTGAGTACCTATTGTGCATATCATCAAAGAAATGATCATAAAACTTTATCTTGCATGGAGTTGAAACATAAAATCCAAGATGTCATAGATGATGGCATAATTAAACCAGACAATCCTAATGATTCATCTAATCTCAAACATGATCAATATCATGAATCCATGTCTAGAAATAGTGCCCATATCACATCTACTTCTTCCACCATTCGTCCATCTCCTAAAGCTTCAAAACCAGCCACAACATCACTATCAAGAACTGAGCCTAATGTTGACTATGTCTACCCTCAAGGACTACGTCTAAAAGAGATCCAAGCTAATCAGTATACAACTGCAAGTCTTTCTCAGGCTTCAAAAACCATAGACCCAAATATTTCATGTGCTTCAATGCTTATCATACCTACTCAAAATGATACTCCATTAGCCTTTCAAGAATCCCTCATGCAAATCAAAACTCCTACCTTGTCCTTAGAAGTGGCTCCATGTCAAGAGGGCAATCCACAGTGTAAAGAAACAAATATTAGTAATGATCAAGATCAAGACACCATCAATCCTTATCCAACAGTTGACCAAAGTCACATATCTCAAGAGTCTCATGATGATTTCATCACCCCCTTCCATTTCTTCCAAAAACCTAGCCCTTCATCTCCCAAGCAAGATCAAGATATCATTTCCACCATCTCTAATGAGCCTATTGAAAATCAAGAGAAAAAAACCCTTTCTAAACCATCTAAAGATCCTTGTCAAGATCAGAGCATCCCATCATCTCCATATCATGCGCATCCACCTCAAGAAACCATCATTCCTCTAAATCCCTTGAATAAAAAAAAATCTCCTCAAGCTTTAGTTGCTCCTATCAAAGCTACTCATGCTCCTATTGATATAAAGATGAATTGAAAAGGGAAGAGCCTTGGTCATTCATCTCACTCTAAAGATGTTGATATCCCTTCCACACATTATCTCCCTCCATTCAAACATAACAGTGATCCTTCACCATCCTCTAAGTCCATTCTTGGTCCCTATATCCCAAAGCTAAAACCATCAAACCTTCCATCTATATTGGGTCCTTATATCCCTCAATCCACCATGCCTATCACTACTAGCTTATCATCCTCTTACCCTATCCCCTATCAAGATCAATAAAGACATGCATCCTTGAATTCTCCCTATCAACCCATCCATATGAACCATCCATATTGGCCCTATTCATCCACAGTTACCAAGACTTTTTGAAGCAATTTGGATGTGCAACGAAGAAATTGTAAATCAAAGAATCCACTTACATATGAAGATCACTATGTCCAGTCTAATCGACATGTGACTACAAAGTTACATGAAATATTCAAGAGACCACAAATGTCCACTGAGAAAAGAATAATATCAAAGAAAATGTGGGTTCCTAAATCCATCATGGAAGAATTGCATTCTAAATCATCCAAAGGAAAAGAAAAATCAAAATATATTTGGATTCCCAAGTCTCTTCTAAAGGTCTTGGATACAAAAAGAAAATCAAAAGTTATGTGGATTCCCATGTCTCTCTTAAAAGACTTGAAAAAAAAGGAAAAGTCAGGGTTGGCATCCAAGCTTCCAAAGTCTTCCACTTCATCTCCATCTAAACATCTCCCATCTTCTAACTCTATTTTGGGTCCTCATATCCCAAAATCCATTACCTTGAATACTTCACCCCCTTCTCCATCCATCTTCGGTCCTTGTGTCCCAAGACCCATATCCACTCATACATCAAAGCCTCAAGCTATTCCATCCACTTGTCTTGCATCTGTCAACTACCCTTCAAGGTGTATGTCAATGTTGATCTTATCACCATTTCCATCTACCTCTAAACAAACCCTTCAATACTTTATCCAATATCCCGCACCTACCTCCTACCCATCTATCCCATATCCTTCCATTCCACTTATCCAATCCATCACATAAATCCTTGGATACCATCTTCCTTATCCTCCATATCATTCTTCTCTACCATCACCCTATTAACATCTTTAAGCATACTTTCAGTGGACTTCTCCCATCATTTCATATCTTTCAAAGGAGCATTATCTAAAGAGAAAGAGACTTATAGTTCTTCCATAAAATCAAAACTACAAAAAACAATTAAAGAAAAAAGTACCTTGGTGAAAACCTGGTAAACAGACACCTTGGTAGCAAAAGTAAAGATAAATCAATCCATCCTATGGTGAAAACCACTTCTTGTGGCGCTTTGGATAAGTACCACGATGAAAACCTGACAAACAGGCATCATACGTAATTCCTCCTACTTTCACTCTTCACTTGGGGGAAATTTCCATCCATTCTTCTCTATCCATCATATCCTTCATGTACTCCCTCTTACTCCCTCTTACACCATTCCTACCATAATCCCAAGCCATTTACATATACCTCCATCACTCCTTATCCCAATCATGTTAACCCATCACTATCATATCCAATTGACCAGTTGGCCTTGATAAAAAAATTTAAAAATGCCAAATAGTTTCTCAAAAATGTCTTGACATGTACATTATTTTGGATGACATGCTTTTCATGACATTAGGTCATTATCCTATATGTTATCCAGCACAGCTCCATGAGCCTACATTGTGGTATTCTTTTTCCCCTAGCTTGGGTAATCTTAAGGAGATTGTCCTTGAGGGTTGCATTCACCCACTTCATCCATAATTGTCTATTCACCTCATCCATAATCTTTCTAATCCATCTTTAATGACCTCTACCTTGCTATACATTGGGGGAAAACTAATGTGATCTTGCTTAAGAATGAACACTTTGGTTCTTCTGAGAACCCTCCTGGCTTGAAACTGATCCATAGTCATAGTCTGGGTGTGATTAAATCGGCTTTTTCCTTGTAGTACGAGTCAAGACAGTCATCGTAATCAGTGTTTAATACTAGGGGCATGAGTCCCCACATCAGATTACATCTTTGGATTACACCAGAGTCAGTAATTTTGCCATTTCTGAAGAACAAATTGCTACTGAGGCAAATAGGTTTCTCAACACCCTAATCAAAAGTGTTTCTTAACACTATCCTTGGACATATCTGTGTTTCTTAACACACATTGGATACCACAAATGTAAACAAAAAATTGATAACACTCAAACACATTGCACTCACAAGCACGATGGTGTTTCTCAACACCTCATACATATACACATTCAAAAACTTTGAAATTGGGTGAAGTATGCTGAACTTCTATTTGTATGTTGTTTGTTTCCATTGATTTTTTGTTTATCTTTTCTTTGTCTACTTCTTGCTGGTGTGGTCCCAATGATCAAACAACGTCAAATAAACATGGTGTATGTGGTAAGAGCTCTTGCATTAAGGAAGAAAATTCTCACATCCCTCGATCCTATTTATTTGTGCACCAAGGTGAGGTCGGAACTATCTCCTTGACTGTTATTGTTCTGCTTATTTCCACAAGATCACACTCATGGTTATCTTGGCTTTGAATGCCTCAATACTAGTGTACTCTTGCCACATCAACTAGAAACAACATTCAGGTCATCTCAGGTTTTGTGCCCTGACGCTTACGCTAGTTTCTCATATATTATCCGATGAAATTCATATTCATATTCTTATGGTCGCAGTGGCACCAGTAAGGATTGTATCGACTCTGATGTTTTAAAAACACTCGATGATGAAAATTTTCAATGCTAAAGGTTCAGTGACTACACCTTAGGTTGCATTCATGTTAGTCTTGCATCTATGTCTACATCTGCATGGTGTTGAAATTTTCATAATATCGATATCTCTCTCCAATGTGAAGGATCTAAGGTTCTTATCAATCACTCTTCATTTCTTCAAGTGGTCAGTTGTGCATTAATATGACACCCCTCACTAATTCGAATGTCCTGATTCCATTTTCAGGATCAAAATCAAAATCAGACATTTGAATTTTTTAGTCAACTGCAGCTGAATGCTTGCTCAATTAGTCATTTAGACTCCAAAAAATTGAAATCTCTCATGATTTTCTTCTAATCAATCCTTCTATCATACTTTTGGTCAATCTCGGTCAAACATGACCTCCCATCAAGTACATATTTTGTCCTAACTGCTTGGGACCTATTTCTCATTAGATCAACTTCTTCTTGCATCATATTATCAATTGAATTGCTTATCATCACTGGGGCACCTAGCCATATTTCAATTTTTCTCCCAAGGGGGAAGGATCAGGACATCAACATTCTAGTGATCACATCCTCAATCAAAACTCATCGCTTGGGGCATCTCAGCTTCATCACATCAAATCAAGTTGAGATCATCTTAAAATCAAAAGCAACCTAATCAATGGTCTTATATAGTGATGAATACACTAAAAACTGGACAAGATTGGCCTTATACAAGCTATTCATTATTGAAACCAGATACATTGATCAAATTGGCTTCATCACTTCAAATCAAATCAATTTTCTTACAAATCAAATCTCTTAACAATAATTAGTTTCATCACTTAAAATCAAATTGGTTATTCGTTCAAACCAATCAAAAGCTTTAAGAGTTCTTGATAGTTGTCTCATTTCATCGCTTCAAATCAAGCTGAGCATTCTGTTTTATCTCTTTTGATAGATTTTCATCCAATCAAACTTGAACTCAGTCTTCTTCAAAAGAATGGTTTCATTGCTTCAAATCAAACTATTCTGGGTCTTCTCTCTAACAAGTCTTTGAATCAATGTGTTGATCGCACATCAATTCAAAGAGGGGAAAATGTAATGACCTAAAAATGGTCACCTAAACCCTAGACCCCTAATCTCAGTCTCATTTCAAGAAACCCTATTCTTGATAACCCTAAGTGCTAAATCAAATAGACAATTCCTGAATCTATCAAATTCAAGCTAATATGAGCTGAACCCTAGGTGCTTATTAATTATCATACTTGATTAATTAATTAATTCCAAAAAATACAATATATTGGTGTATAGTCAAAAAATGGAAGCACTTCCATTGTAGACTGGTTTAGCCTTCTGAGTAAGTGGTTTGGGGTCATGTCAAGCGCCTTGAATGGGCTCCTAACTTTGATCTGGCTTTATCCCCCTATTCTGCCCCATTTCCACTTTTTCCAACCTATTTCTGGCACCCCAGACTAAAAAATTGGGACTTTGACCTCAGGGTCAAGGTTGACCTCAACCTTGACCTAGGTCATAATGGACCTTTTCCAGGCCCGGGATTCAAATTTTAGGATTTCAGGGTTTTCGGATGTCGGTCTTTGGAAAAAGTTAATTCCCACTTCTAGGTCAATTGTTTCGATCTTCAGAACAATAAATCTTAAATTATATTTAATATAGGTCCTTTTCTAGGGGCATGGGTCCAATTGGAATTTAATTCTCCTATGTTGGCCTCTCTAGAGGATTGTGCCCTAATTTCATATAAAATGAAGCTTTCTCCTCTCATTTTCTCTAAGTCTCTCTAACCACAAACAAAAACATTCTAAGACTTGATAATTGAAAGAGCTCAAGACTTGAAGAGTGAATTCCAAAGGTGAAGAAGCAAGATTTTAAGAAAGCCAAGTAGCCATTGAAGCATTCATCCATTATCAAGCACATCTCAAGCACTCATTTTCATCAAGGAGATCCATTGGTGGCCATTGAAGGATTCAAGCTCCATGGAGCCCTCTTGTTGAAGATTTATCCATCCACATTCCTCCAAGCCTCTTCCAATTCAAGAACCCATTCAATATTGGTGTTGAATATCTACAAGAAATTGATTGAAGATGTCCTACATTCTAAATTCTCCATCCTACATCTCTTTTTGGTGCATGCATGCTTGTGGATTCATGGATTCGAATCTGCCACAAGGACTTCTACAAGCAAGGTGATGTTAATCTCTAAGTTCTGTTGATGATTACTGACCAACACTTAGTCATTCAATTAGGCAATTTTAGTTTTCTATTACTGTGGTTGAGCTAAAACTATGCAAGGCCGAGCAACATTGTCGAGCAGTATTCAGTTTTCCTAGTTACATAGCCAAGCTAAGTTACATTGCCGATCTGAGTAGGATACAGAGATGTTAAGTGTCGAGCGATAGAGAAGTCAAGTGCCGAGAAGAACAATTCTTGTATACATGTCTGGAATGATTCAAACTTGGAGGATAATTAATCAAGGTGACTTCTATAAACTTCTTGGGCCAACTTATGTATGCATTTAATATTCTTCTACGGAGTTAGTTATGCATTTAATTATTTTATCCTATGCATGATCTATTGTGTACATTAATTGTAATACCATCAAGGTATGGGTATTAGATCTTGATTGTTGATCTAGATCTTTCTATCAGAATTGAACAAATATATTATATTGCATCTAAACCCTATTGTGTGTGTGCAATAAGAGAGAAAAAGAAGTGTGTGGTGACTACATTCTGAAGTGAAATGCACAGAGGGTTATTTTGATAAGAAGCAGAGATCAAGCAGAGCGACAACACAATGAACAACAGAGTAAAGTTATATCAGATTGTGAGATCATAGAAGGTACTGGAAAGAGGAGATCTGTCATCAGCATCTGAGTGCATAACGAAGGATCAATACTTGAGACATTCTAATCATTGTATCAGGTGAAAATCTCTTAACAGAGTGGTTCTAGAAGACCTTTCTAAATCTCCTAACAGAGTGCTTACTTTATTTTAAGTTGAAATCCTTTCACAGGGTAGATTGTAATGATCTTTAGCTCTTAACTGGGCATACCTTTAACAGGGTAGATTGCATTTTGTAATCAACTTTTGTAGCCTTAACAGACACACTTTATTACTACAGTAGTGGAGAATTTTGTGGGTGTCATCCCCACCCCAGTTTTACCTATTTGGGTTTCTGGGTTACCAAGTTCTTGTGTTATGAGTTATTTATTTCATTGTGTGGATG
>MU224583.1:236453-250505 GCA_018584345.1 Thuja plicata | reverse complement strand
ATAACGGCTTTAATTGATAAGTAGGAAATATTTTCCACAGGTCAAATAATAACAGTTTTAATGTCAAACACAGAAGAGGCTGCTGTAACATAATGTGAGACCTGTCCTTTTTTTTAGTCTAAGTTGACGATAAACCAAAAAAAAACATATAGAAATAGAGTAAACCAGACAAAATTGCATATAACAAATATCATATGGAATGAAAAAAATTGTAAACTAGAATGCTTACATGGCAAGAAAAAAAAAAGCCAGGAGAAGAAGCATGCTACTGCTTTTTGTTTAGAAAACCAGCCTGTCATAATCCATACAAAATAATCCTTCAGTTAAAAACTTAAAACTAAAATACCTCTACAAATTCATTTCTGGGAAGAATGCAGAGGATACGAAACAAATCTCACAGGAATTGCAGGGGTGCAAGATAACTTTAGAATTTCTTATTGATAACCTGCGATCTAGGGATATTGGAGAGGGCTAGCTGGGGAAGGAAGCCCATCTGTAGCAACCACTTTGCTTTACTTTCAAATGCTGTCTCCAAACACTTATGGATTGCTTCTATATCCCTTCTTTTCCCCACCTAGCAATGGAAGGCGTCATTTCCCCTATTGAACCATATCAAAGAGAGAGGCCTTGGGCAACTATACTATCTGGGCGGGCTAATCCTGTTCATCTCTCTTCTGGTGCTATGCGCGTTCTGCATCTGCTTGAAGTGACATACATGTTTGCAGATATAAGTGTTTTAAGACATTCTATTCTTTTAGAATGCCCTATCACCAAAATCAATGAATGAACACTAAATAACAGAGCACATGGCTCACCTGCATGTAGAAAAAATTGCAAACATGCCAATTGTTAATGCCATCTGCAAAAATGGGAATCTCAACACTCTTTGAAAAAATGGAAGCCCCGAGACTTTGATATTCACCCGCATCTTGCCAAAACACACCAGCTGTTAATGCCATCTGAAAAAAAAATCAGTAACCCAACACCTCCACTTTGATTTTCCCTCCACTTGCATAGAAACTTGCAAAAGCTCTAGAACTATGAAGGTGATACACCAAAACTGACTTATAACAGGAATTAACACAGCACAGATTTCAAGAGTTAACTATTATTCTCAATGCCCAGACAATCAAGTAACTGCAAAAATGCTTCTATGCTAGGATCTGAAATATCTTGCAATAGGGAGGGAAACAATGCTTCACCGAGTTAATGTTGCAAATAGCAGGAACTAATAATATTAGACCCAATAAATATTTTTTAACCAAACAACCCACCACATTTTTTTCCAAGTCTCCAAAGAACACCATCAAATCCTCCCCAAAAAAAAAATATAGTAATACATTTGACACAATAAATATCTTTTGACAAAACAACCCCCATTTTTTTCCCAAGTCTGGAAAGAACACCATCAAATCCTTCTAACCCTTCTAAGCCAACAGTTATCAGTTCCAAACAACCACCAATTCACAAGCATTCGTGTTTGTCAAACAAAAACTTTTGAAAAGGGGAAAACATATATTCTTAGAAGAGATATATATCATAAGATCGGCAGCCTCCATTCTAATCCATATTATCTCAGACACTATAAGTATTACAGGTATTCAATAAGATGACTGAAATTTTCCTGTGAAAACTTCTTAAGACCTTTTCTATAACGATTATATTCAGTCCAAATACAGCTTGAAAATAGTAAGGTTTGCTGATTAAAACAGAAATTATCCTTGTTAATTTGATCAAAGCACAGAAGATCCATCATCAAAGTTCTTCAATGTTAAAATGGCACAAATGAAAGGCCCTTCTAGTATCAGAGAGTTCCTTTGTATGTATTGAAATGAAGAAGCACAATTCAGTGCAATATATAATACAAACTAAAAGTACATATTAACACTACATGAGTGTTAATCAAGAAACCCCTCAATTGAATGGGGTTTCCATCAAGCTTTTGTGGTGGGGAATTCATAGATTGTATGTAGTACAGGTTTCCAGTATCTGCACCCTCCCTTCTTTAAGCCCTCCCATTGTTTCCTAGCAATCTCATCCACTTCAAACTTGGGCAAAACTGTCTTCTCCAAGCCTTCCTCACCCACTGGAGTTATTTTTGAATTGGGTCTTCCTACATTCTTCTGAGCTCCCCTTGAAGTATGATAAACATGATGATTGAAGGCATTCATCTCTGCCACAGAGGGCACAAAGTGTAGTCTTTGCATGGGGAGAAGAACGTATGTATTTCCTTGCCTCAATTCTTCATGTGCAGGAACTGCTTTAATACGATGGCCTGCTTGCAGATCACCCAAATCGCAAACGAATTGGTTGGGATTGTCCATCATAACCTCTGCAACCTTGCTTCCCTTCTTCACTGCAATTCTTTCAAGCCCACCATTAAATTTGATGAGTTTCACTGGTCTGGATGGACAAAAACATGAACCAAGATTATTTCCCATGAATTACTGCACTTCTGTAGCAAATAATGTATTGAAGCTGTGACAAATGAATCAAGAAATGTTTGAGGGATTCTGAAGACAGTGTTGAGATGGGTTTTGGACAGAGAGGGCAGTTGTATTAATAGTTTATTTAGATCGAAGATAAAGTCTCGTAGAGAGTTTGGATGAATCCAGATTCCACACGTTTCAGTGACTGCAATTATCACACATTTTTAAAGGTTTCGTTGAAAAAGTATTTTATAAGTTTTAAGCCACCCATTTTACCGCAGTGTCATGGGTATAGTGGTTGACAGCTTGGTAGCAAGTCTCTATCAATGGTTTCGTTTCTTTAAATCGATCAAACAGGGGTTGATTCTTGATTCATTTTGGATGGAGTGACCGACGCTATGACTCCATTGACTTTGAACACAACTAAGCTTCGAGAAATTGAATCCATGGTGGAATCCGTGGTTTGTTTATGTGGTTTCCACTATTTGTTTCAACCATTTCGTGTGTTTGTTGAGACCACCTTTGCCACATTTCCCTTGTTTTTCAGGTACAATTAAACTTGGTCTGTGAAAGGCTTTGTTTTTATCACTTAACTTTAAACCAGTCATGCTTTTTGACATGGTCAGCTGGTCATTGCCTATTCATTTTTCAGAATATATATCTGATCATATTCAAAAGTTTAATGGTTTTTATTGTTCTGGTCCGCTTTCTTGGATATTGTTCGTACGCATTCTAGGGTGTAACTTTGTGTTTTTTTAAAAAAAATTATGTGTATATCTAAATATTAATATACTTAATGATATTTATTTATAAGCAAAAAAATATTAGTCAACTCTTGTAAAAATTGTCCTTGTGTTTGGACTCATGAGCGTGCCTTTTTACAATCTTCTTTTTAATTTTTTAAATATTATACTGTTTTCTATATATCAATACAATGTTAAATAAGAATTATTCATAATAAATAAATAAATGTTTTATTCTAGTTTTCAATCAATTAATACATGCCATTAAATGTGCATTCCAAAGTTTGCAAATAGCCGCTATAATTTTTTTACAATGATGGATATAATTTGTAAAGAATGAAAAGGAAAATTCAGTTTACTTAGAGCTTTCAAGGATAATTGGTTTCTTTACATTTATGTTTTGAATGAAGGATAATTTATAAAAATCATTATTATTATTTGACTTTGGTGATATTGTTGTAATTAAAATTATTTAATGAATTTTTATTTATATTTATTAATAAAGTATGTATTATACAATTTTTATCTATATTTTTAAAAGTAGTGCAGTTTTTTTAATATAAAAGTAGTTAAAAAAACAATTATTGATATTTTTATTAGTTAGAAACAATTAATACAAAATCATGATGAAGACCCATCTAAACCAAAATGTATGCATACATAGGTTAAGCATCCCATGCAATTTCATTGCTAATGTTTACATACCACTACAATTTGCACATCCTTAAAAACATTTTTGCTAGGAATATGTGATCTTTGGGTAATCAGTCATTAGCCACACTACACACAAATATCAAGCATATGTGATATATTCTTACTAATGAAATAAGTTTTATATCTACCAAAATCATTTGTTGATACCAATCCACACTTCAAATATATTTCATTATATGATAAAAAAGATTTGGGTGGAAGGCCAATTACCTATGTTGATTGTCTCAACTAGTTATGTCTTGTGTGAGGCATAACATTGTATTGGTATACTAAATAAAGCCATATGCAATTGAATTCCCCTCATGGTATATATGCAGAATCTTATACATTTGGAAGGAATTTTATAATAGGCTTAAACATTCAAGTGTCAAGGTTTTTATAGTCCAGCTAGGGTTGTTAGAGTAAAAAGGGTTATTTAACTTAATTAATTTAATCATATTGATTAAGTAATTAAGTCACGTTTTTTCACTTTTCACTTAAGCTAGATTTAGGAAGCTTTAGTTTGCATTTAATAAATCTTATATTTTATGCATACATCCTAGGGTTTGTTATTTTAGGTTGAGTTTGCTTTTCCTTTTTTAGCACTATTGCTTTCTATAAAAGAAATAGATTAAAGAAATAAATCTATTTCTAATTATTATATTATTGCAATACACATTATTTTGCTTCAGGATTTCATAGAACCTTTTTGTATTTTTACGGTTTCTTGCACATGACAGGTTATTTGCATGCATGTGTTCACTGGATTATGTGAGGTTGTATTTCTCAACTTCAACATGCTATCAAAGCTTCAGAAGTGTCGCTTCGTGTTCTATTTTTTAAGGATCCTATCTTGCAAGCTATGGTTCGTGAATGATACAGATATGGAGGAAGCTGAAAAGTATGGGCACTTTGGCACAAAATAAAGGTCACCATTGCGCTCATAAGGGCCAAAAACCCCTGAATCAATATAAAATTTGTTGATTTTTTAGATCGTCAAATCTGGGTTAAAAAAAATATAGGGCATGCTTTACAAAGTAATCTGGAATGACATAAAAAAAGTACAATGTTGACATCAATGCACATGCAACCCACTACCCAAAAAGGAAGAAAGAAAAGAAAATATTATTTTTTAGATTTTTCAAAACTTTTATAAAGTTTTTTTTTAACTTTTAAAAAATTTTGAAATCTTTTTTCTAATGAGTACATGCAAGTACTGATACCACACCTACACATATAGGCGCTTATGTCAGAAGGCCCACACATATTGACAATCTTACAATTTTGGCTCGTATTTTCTATTGACCAATTGACCTTTTCATCATAAAGAGGAAATGTTGGTTTTTTGCCCATAACTTTGTCATACGGGCTCAAAATTGGGCAAACAAGATATCGCCCTAAAGGATATTCTTAGACGGAGCTATTTTGCAAATTGGGATTTTTTATTTTTCTATTTCATAGGGGTTTTTTCTAGTCAAGGTCATAAATTTGTTTTGCCTTCTCAGGGTCATATCTTTTGCATCCGAACTTCGTTTTAAAAAAAAAAAAAGTTGAAATGGTGTTTCGGTGCTCTTTCCGGATCTATACTCAATTTTATCATATTATTTACTAAGTACAAAAAGATCATTCATTAGTGCCTTTTTCTTTTTTACACTTTCTAGCTTTCAGATTTGTGCTAGGGTTTGGGTTCTTGTATTGTAGGCAATAGTTTTCCACTGGTTCACATGGCGGAACCTTCCTCTATTGAGTAACTTATTGCACATAATTATGACACCTGGAAGGCACATATGACCTACTTCTTATGTCGAGTGGGTTATGGTCATGTTTGGATTAGGTTCATCCTCAGTTGACTCACCCGTTCGAGGTCATACAACACCAAAATAGAATGGATGAGGACATGGGGATGATTTCCTTGAATATTTCATATATTATTTTGTTTTACCTTGAGGGTTTCACTATACATCGGGACATGTGGACCAAGTTTCATGATCCTTTTGGCACCATTAACCAGATTCAGGGACTTTAGATTGAGGAAAAGTTGACCTCTTTGGCACCCGATTCTCTTCCATCTATTAAGGATTTCTTGATAATATTCAAATCATTGTGATCATTGTTACAGAGTTGTGGTAAGAACAACAAAGACACTGAGTGTATATACCCGATTCTCTCTAAGATTCGAGGTTCATTTAAGATATTTTTTCTACATTCTACTCCACCATGGATGCTTTGGGTCCATGATTTTTCATTCCTACCTTTGAGGTATAATGTGATCAGTTCACACGTGAGAAGTCCAAGCTCACACAGTTAGTTTCTCTTTCATGATCAAAGAACCAAGAATTGGTAGCTCAACCATCTCAGGAGAAGCATAAGCAGAAACATAAGCCACAAACTACATAGCCTAGGAAGGATTCTAGTTCTTCGGACACCTCTGGCCCACCTTCTCCCATTGGGGAAGAATCAAAGAAATAAATACCTTAGTGTGCTTATTGTAAAAATCCAAATCATGATGAGTCTCATTTCTATGAGAAGAAGATGGATGGATATGCAAAACAAGTTTCAGATTTTCAACAACTCTTCTTATGAAGAGAAACATTGATATTATTTCTTCTTCTACTTCTCACATGTCTTCTTCTTCTTCTTCTTCATTCTAGACCAAGGGACAAGAAAGAGAAAAGGGTCATACATTACGTGCAATCGTTGGTCCACACTCTTTTAGATGGATACCATATTCAGGTGCTTCACACCATATGACATCTTCTCAGGATTTATTCGCATCTTTTTAGTCTTCTCTTACCCCACACATTTTTATGGGGAAAAAAATTGTTATGAATGTATGTGAGAAAGGTTCAATTGACATTGATGACAATTCATTCAATGTTGTACTATGTGATCCATCTTTTTCCTCTAACCTTCTCTACATATATCAGATTACTCACAATGGGACATTGAAGATAGTTGAGTTCACATGAGATTTAGTACACACATCAAAGATAATAAGACAAGAAATATTGTTGCAATAGGGATATTTGTTCATCCTTCCTGCTAGTACTTTGTCTCTCATTTTTGTCCACCATCTTCGCTATCATAGAATCACTCTCTTTCATCATGAGAATGTGTTGAGGTGAAGTTGGGTCACTTAAATCTATGTGTTGTTCCTGATACTAGTACATTATAATTTCTACAACTCCACCTCACATTGAGTTTGCATTTTTTGAACAAGATTTATTTTCCAGCTTTTCCTTCTATTGTAGCTCCATGCATCAAGCCACCTAATGCACGTGCTGAGGACATATCAGAGGATAGTCATCTCCTCACAGATGATATATTTAACATACCTATTATCCCACCTTCATTTGAGATTCCATCATATGATTCTCATGCCTTCTCCATTAAGCATCATCCCGGCCTTCCAGTTTCATCTCAGATTTAGGGGATTTCTCTTCTGTTTATGTTTCCTTTGTTTCTTCTATATTGGAGCCACAATGGTCTTATCATTTGCACAAGTGGTTCTATCATTCTAGGGGGCTTTGGAGTCATGATACTCTCTCATGAGAGGGGGGGGGGGGTGGNTTGGTTGTACTTATTATCTTGAGATATTTTCTTGAGACATTGCATTTGTATATTTTTTCCATCTCTTTTTAGAGAGATTTTTTTCCATTGGGTTTTCTCCTTTTCTCCGTTTTACATAGATTTGGTTGAGATTAGGTACTTCATCAGGCCTTGTTTCTGAGACCCAAGTTTTCATTCTTGAACGTAGTTTTTTTCATGCACTTATCTTTTTAGCTACTCCCTACATTTTTCTTAAGGGGGGGGGGGGCTTAGAATAAAAAAGGTTATTTAACTTAATTAATTTAATCATATTGATTAATTAATTAATTCACCATTTTTTTTTCCTTTTTTCACTTAAGGTAAATTTATGAAGCTTTAGTTTGTATTTAATAATTATTTTATTTTATGCATGCATCCTAGGGTTTTCTTTTTCAAGTCGATTTTTGGTTTTCATGTTCTAGCACTATTATTTTTTATAAAAGCAATATAGATCCCTTTGTAATTATTGTATTATTGCAATACATGTTATTTTTCTTCAGACTTTTAGAGCACCTTTTGTGTTTTTAGGGTTTCTTGCATATGACAATTTATTTGCATGCAGGTGTTCACTAGCTTCTGTGACGTTGTCTTTCACAACTTCAACATGAGGTTGGGACCCCTTAAGGCAATTGATAATATTCAATGAACCAGACTCAAGTCAGACCTTAGTAAATCTTAGAGAAAACACCAATTTTAGTCCAATGTAGGTTGCTTAAGAATCGACATAGTGGTTTATCTGGGAACCCAAAGGGAGGGCCATTGCTGAGACAAACCTACTATTGCAATGACAAGCCACTCCCCCAGAACTAGTAGGTCCCAAATTACCTTTTTCTGCCCTGTTAGTGTTAATTTTATTCCAACCTTCAAGAGTTTTTTCAGGCCAAACCCTCACGGTTTTTCTTTTATTTTTCCAAAGGAGCAACAATATCCAACTTAATATTCCATTGGAGAGAAAAATGTGTTGGTCTATGTTTACATCATTTTTGTAACCATATATTTTAAATAAACTATATTTTACGTGTTTGTAATCAATGCTTATAATGAATCATTCTTGACTACACTCCAAATAGTTGTGACCTTTCAAACATATTTTTCCATGAATGGTATGATCTAAAACAAGTTAGATCTATGGAAATGCCAACTCAAATATTAGTAATATGGTTTCCATATATGAAGTCTAGACAATCCTCATGTTTCAAACAAATGTATTAGTAATTACTTCTAAAAATATCTGATATTTGATACATATACACATTTGTATACCATAATTAATATGTCCAATCTCTCAAATTAGAGAATTTTAAAGCTATTGATGCACTACTTGAACATAATTGTGTTTGCATATGCTTGAGATACATAATCACAATATGTTGACAATGATCATTTTTATAGAGTGGTTCTCGTATTTGTTTTCTAATGTGTAATGTTAGTGTACAATTTGTGAGTGGATGTTCACTTTTTAAATGGAGCACTTAGTAAAATATATATAATATGGTTTATTGTCAAGCTTCTTAATCCCAAATATGTCTATGTGCATGATTATGAAAATGTAAAATTAGTTTGGTGCAACATATGTTGGAATTAATGGGAAGTATGTACTAAGAGGGGAGGGGTGAATCACTACCTCTAAAACTTTTATATCTTTTAACCTTTATCCATTGTGTAATCAATTGTATAACCAACCATCTGTTCTATACTATCTTGGTGTAAGATTTATCAATTCATAAACTTGACAAACATGTGAACATTCATAGAAACATTCATGAAAGTAATTGAAAAATAACACAAGATATGATAACGCAGAAAACCTCTGTAAGAAGGCAAAAATTGCAGTGGGGATGACACTCACAAATTCTTCACTATCTGCGAATTGGAAGGGGCCGGTTAAGGCTTACAATTTTGATCACTTCTGATGATCTACCCTGTTAGGAGTATCTGTGGAGACCTGTTAAAGTCTACTCTATTAAGAGCTTTAGAAACACTGTTTAGTGTGCATTCGATTAAGAGATTTACAATTGGATTGTTAAATCCACCTTCCTTGAAATGATTTTTACACTTTGCTTCACTTGTTAGAATTTAAGAAAATTACTCATTAACCTGAGTGTATCCAATATAATATTTCTAATTATATATCCATTCAAGATTACATGTATAAATGTATCACCTAATGTGATTGAATAATAACTCTATTGCTCGGTAGCCTCTGTTCTTGGTTCTTGATAACCAAATTCACCTTTTGTTGTTCTGCTTCTTGAAACTCTCAATATGATCCATAGATGTGCTTGTTGGCTAAATTCATCCTCTCATTCCTTATAATTAATGATTACAACATCTATTTATAAGATAGATTGACCTAATGTAGTTTCATATAAAACAAACTTAACTCTATGATCACAGGTTTACAACTTTACCTTGATCTCCTAGTCTGCATGTTTTAAATCAGTTAAACTGATTAAAATACTTACAATAAAGTTCCTTGTCCCTTAAGTAACGGTTTTAAAAAAAATCAAGAATCTATAAATAGAATTAAATTATTTTATCTGACGTGGCAGTCAGATCCACTTTTTCCGGGATGTAACTGACTTTCGGTGTCTGATGCTCGGTTTGCATAGAAATTATGTTCGTCGGGTTCCCTTGCTTTTTTGGGTTCCTTTCTTTTCTGCTCAGCGGTATGCATTATGCTTTTCTTGTCGGGTTCCACTGTCGGGTAGTTCCTGTCAGGTTGTTCCTTTTAGCAATTTTAGTCTTCACTTTGCATTATATCTTTTATTTACATTTTGAACTATTTTGTCGGTTTGCTCTTATCCTGTCTTTTAGTGTAGGTGTCACCGATAGTTTTCTTTGCATACTAATGAAAAAATAATGTCATCAATCTCCCACTTTTACATTCAAAAAATGATATGTACAAAATACTAACAAAGTGTTTAGTATGTACACCATATATATATTCCTTAGCCATTTCATGACTCCCCCTACGCATATGCTAGGATTGTATAAGTGTATGAACATGATAATTTGTTCCTTTTCACCTTGTACTATATATATCATATCATATCATTATTTTCCCTTTTTTTGTTCTTTTTGTACCTGTATAGTTTTCCTCTTTAAGTTATACTATACATATCATTATTTTCCCCCTTTTTTGATAGTAAGGGAAAATGTCTATACCTATAGCTAATCAAAAATATGAGAGTGTGAGGACTTCATGTCCTCCATCATCTTCTCCCATTTTTCCTTTAGGTTGTCTAGAGCCATGTGCTCGAGTGTGATCCTTGCATGCATATCGTAGATTTTGTCTGCTACAGACATCTCGAGGGTGGCTATCAGTTTCCTTGTTGAACGTATACTCTATTGAAGCAGTGTAAGAATTGGTAGAATTTAAGCCTATAGCTTGGCAACCTCTTCTCCAAATTATGATTCTGCTTCCCACAGTTCCTGTCTTAACCTTTTGATCTCAACAATTTTCTCATAATGCAACTTTATTTCTTTGTCATCAGTGGTTAAGCCTTTAGCACTTGTAGCTAGATCAGAATCTAACTTTTCTATTTTATCACTATGCTTAGTGAATTTATCAAGTGTGCTCAATTGTTGTATCAAGGAAATAGATTCAGCAATTATTGGATCTAATTCACTTGTTAATTCTAAAAGCTTTACCTTGTTTTCTGCCACTTCTTGGCTGATCTTTTCAATAAGTTTGTACTGATATTTATGCTCTGATCTCTCCTTAATTGCCTTTTCTACATCAACATTATGCGTTGTGATGGCCTCGGTGAGAGTGACTAGTTGATCAAGGATAGGTTTATTGTGATCAACATCAACATCGGGTACAATCTGATTCAAGATGTCCCTAGTTGTCTCTAGTACCATGGAGTCTTTGTGCTCCTTTCTTAGCTTTCCCTATAGTTCCTTCCTTTGGCATATCTCACCATACTCTTTTAGTGATTCATAGTCTAATGTAGTTGGGTCACACTTAGGTATTTCAATTATCTCATCTAGAGTGACTTCCAACTTTTTCTTCTTGGTTTTCTTTTTTTTTCTTCTGAGATGCACTTGAATGTAGAAACATAGCTAGCTTCTTGGCTTTGTTTGATGTGTTGGATGAAGCGATTGAAGGTGTTGTCTCTTTTTTTTTTGTGCCTCGGTGCCATCTTGTTGGTTTTGAGTGGACGTCTCCACATCAACCTTGACATTATCTACAACAACATTTTTGGTTTCCTCAGGAGTGCCATCTTTTGATTTAACTCCTTCATCAGTATCCTTATGTACTTCATCTTCCTTTGTCTGTACATCCTTTTCATTATTGTATCCATCTATTTTCTTTGAATCTCCTTTTGTAATCTTGTCACTATCAGTTACATTTTGAGTGTCTTTGATGACATTCTAGTCATCAATGTTGTCTTTCTTCCCTTCATCCCCTGCATCCTCGGGAATGCTTGAATATTTGTCAGGTGACTTCTCCTTTTCCAACATTATATTGATAGCAAGTATCAATAATGGAATTTTTCCTGGTTTGTCTACCTGTGTAGTGTCAACAGATGTATCTTTTTTCTTTGGTTGATCTGCTGCAATAGTAACATCATCATCTACCTTAAACTCATCGACAGGGTCATCGGTTATGTCAATAACTATTTTGTCCATAATTGTATCTAGCCATGTTTCATTTTCCACATCCATGTTCTTTTTTTCTTCCTTGTCTAGTTCAATTGTTGTGACATCTTCATCATTGATAGTAATGTGCTCTCGAGTAGCCTGAGTGTCATTTCTTTGATTTTGATCGGTCTAAGGTAAATCTTTGTCTAGGATTGCCTCCTAAAAAGGTATGCTCAGTATCTTACTCCATTTCTTATTGCTTTCCCTTTCAAGTTCTATTAGCCTGCCCTATAGAACTTTATATGCTCGTAACTTTGGTGAGAAAGTTTGTACATGTTTATGTAACATTTCTTCTATCTCCTCTATTTTGGATTCAGGAGGCATGAGAGAAAAAAGTACCCTTTCCCTTATCTCTTTCTTTTTCTTCAATGCATATGACCATCTTGCAGATACTCTTTTGTTTAGCTCCTTGGGCATCTTGTCATCAAATTGCATTGGAACATATTTAAAGTTTATCATTGCCTTTATCACTGCCTCTTCTACCTTATTCTGGTGCCCAGGCTCTATTGTTAGCCATTTCCTAATCTTTATGTCGGTTAGGCCTCCTCTTTGTGCAATAGATTCACATATTTCATCAATGTTCTCTGGAATTTTACTCTTCTCAGCTTCTACACCCTCATCTTGTTGGGTGTCTTCTATATCCTCCTTAGTTCTAATCAACCTTCTTCTCTTTGTTGGCCCTCTTTTCTGTGTTTCAATATTCCTCTTGTAGGTCCTTACTTGACCTTTCTTCAATGGTGAAGGACTTGTATCCTTGGTTGTTTGACTTCTTGTCCTTTTTGCAGCTGTAGTCCTTGGCTTCTAGCTAGTGGAGGTAATGGTGTATCTGACTCTATTGATTATGAGTCACTCTCCTTCTTAGCTTCACCGATGGGCCCTCAGTTTCTTCTATCTATTTAGTCTCTTCCTCTTCTGTTACTGATAATATTTTCTTCAAATTCTTAACCATCTTATCCTTCTTCCTGTCTATCTTCTTTACAACCAAGCCAGTTTTGATCTTTCTTTGGCTTCTTCATAAGTGATGAACTTGGGTTGTGCTTTATCTAAGGGTTCATTTATCAATACATCAATTGCATTGGATTCTTGATCTATGTTTACTTCATAGTCAAGTGGTTTTTGCCATGCTGTCCTTGGTACAACAAGTTTGATATATGTGAAGTTTGTGTCTACCATAAAATATATATCATTCTTGAATTTGTGAATTAATTGCTCAGGGATCCTTACTCTTTTCTCCATTCTCTTCTTGAATTTAGTAAAGTACTCATCCATAACTGTCATAAAATTGTCTCCCAGTGATTTTATAAACTCACTAATTGGTATGGTGACTGGTCTAGTTGTATCCCATTTTACATCTCTTATTGATGGAAAGTATTCTTGGAAGTAAAAGAAAATGCACATAATAAGTGAACCAAATTTACATGAGTTTGATTTTGCATTCCTGATTGTCTTTAGGTTCTCTTCTAGCTGCTTGAGTAGAAGTTTTGATAGATCCAGTTGAGTTCCTTTCTTTACAATCTTATATGTTGTATCCAATACTCTGGATTCTATGTTGTTCAATCTGCTAGCTTCAAAGAACTTGTATCCTAGGACACATGCTCTGAATTTCATTTCATCATCATTGATGGTGGATGCTCTCAGTCCTCTTCCATCCCATGTAGCCCTTTTATTCTTCTCAATTTCAGCCTTGGGCGGGTGCCTCAATGCCTTTACTTTTTCGGTTACTATTATGACTGATTGATTACCTGAAATATGGATGCTCCTTAGCCAAACATATTAGATACATATTAGTTTCTGAATCAGTTAGGAATTCTCTGCTTAATGGTTATCTTGATTAACAGGTGTAGCTACCTTCGATTTGAAAAGAGATATCTAAGAGTATTCTACTAAAGAAACAAACTTCTTTTCAAAATATAAATGCTGAAAATAGCTTATTCTATCTCATGAATATG
>MU224583.1:207399-226154 GCA_018584345.1 Thuja plicata | reverse complement strand
TCGAGTGGTTTTTCAGCATCAAACTTTATTTCATATTCATGAGATAGAATAAGCTGTTTTCAGCATTTATATTTTGAAAAGAAGTTTGTTTCTTTAGTAGAATACTCTTAGATAGCTCTTTTCAAATCGAAGGTAGCTGCACCTGTTAATCAAGATAAACATTAAGCAGAGAATTCCTAACTGATTCAGCAGGAATTCAAGCTGTTAGTATACAATTGCATTGTGTTTTAAGATAGCAATTATTGAGGCAAAACTGTTTACTAACATACATGTTAACCGTTGATTCTTGGTAAGTGCGGACAATACAGCTTTGAATATATACTGATGTATTTCGGTATGTATTTCCCGATGAATTAGTTTTCACATATTTTAAGAAGTAATACCATGATTCATCTTTACTTATGCTAATTTGGCATTTCATCAACATATTATGTAACTGATGTAAAATATAACTTGGTGTAATGCAGTTCCATACTTACTTGTTTTGCTTATGTGGGGGTGGTGATGTCACTAGATCCATTAGATAGGGTGTCACCAATTGCATTGCTTGGTCCAGTATCATCACTACTTGTAGCTTTCCTCCACATTTTTTTTTCATCTTCCTGATGTCTTCAATGGTATTTCCATTGGGGAAGGTGTTGGTCTTTGTTATTCGATCTCTGCAGTCTTTCTTAAGATTACCACCTTTATGACAGTGTAAACATGTCATTCCGGGGTTAGTCCTGCTTCTAGACTTTCTTGTCCACTATCTCATACAGTTAGCAACAATGTGACCAAATCTTCCACATGTTGTACATTTAGTCCATGTATTGGAATCCCATACATACTGGTTACCGACTCTTTTTGATTGATAGGCATTTTCCTGATCTTTAGGATTCCATGCTTTCTTTTTCTTCTTCCAACATTCAAGGGTAGTGTGCCCATGCATTTTGCAAGTAGGACAGTATTTTTCCATGTAGGTTTCCTTCTTTGGTTGTTTCATCTCAGACTTACATTCATATGCTTTATGTCCTTTCTTTTTACATTTACAATAGAATCCTATGAGTGAAGATGTGGGATTAGGAATACCTTTCATTTTTCTCCTACATACATTTGATGTGTGTGCTTCCTTTCCATAGTGATTGCATGTCAGTTTTCTTGGTCTTGGATTTTCATAGACATTCTTTGGATCAGCTTGATTGGGTGATTCTCCATTCTCGGTATAGCCTAGACCCATGTTTTTGTTGACTCTTCGTTTCCCATCAAGAAAATCATCCATTCTTTTATTTCTTTCTTTAGCTCTTTTGATTATCTCATTATGTTGTTGTTGAACTAAGTTCTTGTTTCAGCTTTTCATTTTCTTCCCTTAGCTCACCAATAGCTTATATTCTTT
This sequence comes from Thuja plicata, assembly GCA_018584345.1. NCBI lineage: Eukaryota > Viridiplantae > Streptophyta > Pinopsida > Cupressales > Cupressaceae > Thuja > Thuja plicata. The sequence goes on along the minus strand of MU224583.1, from coordinate 224,782 downwards.
CAATGAGTTCCACATTTTTTTTTTTTGCCTCTTGACTCAAAGAATAATCTGATTTTTAATCTCATGATGATGTTCTATAATTCTTTGTATTTCTAACTCTTTCTTTTGTAGCTTTTCAGTAATCTTCCTTCTATCATCAATAGCTAGTGTTCTCTCTTGCTCATCTTGTCCAGCATTGTTCATTACATCAATTATTCTTACCATCTGTGTCTCTTGACTGATTTGGAGAGATTTCACTTGTCCATCAAGATGTTGATTGATTCCATTTAGGTTTGTGATGCTTTCTTATGATGTATCTGATGTTTTCCTAGTAGTAGATCCTGAAGACTAATAGATCTGGTATCTCTTCCTCTTGGAAATTTTTCTCACTATAGTGAGATGCCATAATCTTTCTTTCATCTAACAACTGTCTCATCTTGATTCTAGCTTCTTTGTACTACTCATAGAAGATTTGAATTTATAGCTTCTGATTCTCAATAATTTTGTCAAGTTTGTACTTCACCATTGTATGATATTTTCTCTTTAGTATTTAAGCTTTCCAAATAAGAGTTCTAGCTATGACACCAATTGTTGGAATTAATGGGAAGTATGTACTGAGAGGGGAGGGGTGAATCACTACCTCTAAAACTTTTATATCTTTTAACCTTTATCCATTGTGTAATCAATTGTATAACCAACCATCTATTCTATACTATCTTGGTGTAATATTTATCAATTCATAAACTTAACAAACATGTGAACATTCATAGAAATATTCATGAAAGTAATTGACATATAACACAAGATATGATAACGTAGAAAACCTTTGTAAGAAGGTAAAAACTGCGGTGGGGATGGCACCCACAAATTCTTCACTATCTGCAGATTGGAAGGGGCCAGTTAAGGCTTACAATTTTGATCACTTCTAATGATCTACCCTGTTAGGAGTATCTATGGAGACCTGTTAAATTCTACTCTATTATGAGCTTTAGCAACACTGTTTAGTGTGCACTCATTTAAGAGATTTACAATTGGATTGTTAAATCCACCTTCCTTGAAAGGATTTTTGCACTTTTCTTCACTTGTTAGAATGTAAGAAAATTACACATTGACCCAAGTGTATGCAATCTAATATTGATGATTACAGATCCATTCAAGATTACATGTATAAATGTATCACCTAATGTGATTGAATAATACCTCCGTTTCTCGGTAGCCTTTGTTCTTGGTTCTTGATAACCAAATTCACCTTTCATTGTTCTTCTTCTTGAAACTCTCAGTCTGATCCATAGAGGTGCTCATTGGCTACATTCATCTTCTCATTCTTGATAATGAATGATTACAACATCTATTTATAAGATAGATTGACCTAATATAGTTTCACGTAAAACAAACTTAACTCTATGATCACAGGTTTACAACTTCACCTTGATCCCTAGTCTGCATGTTTTAAATTAGTTAAACTAATTAAAAAACTTACAATAAAGTTCCTCGTCCCTTAAGTAATGGTTTTAAAATAAATCAAGACTATAAATAGAATAAAAATGTTTTATCTGACGTGAAATTCAGATCCACTTTTTTTGGGATGTAACTGACTTTCGGTGTCTGATGCTCTATATTCATAGAAAGTCTATTCATCGGCTTCCCTTTCTCTATTGGGTTCCTTTCTTTTATTCTTGTCAGTATGCATTGTGCTTTTCTTGTCAGGTTCCAATGTCAGGTTGTTCCTTTTAGCAAGTTTGGTCTTCACTTCACATTGTGTCTTTTGCTTACACTTTGAACTGTTCTATCAGTTTGCTCTTATCCTATCTTTCGGTGTAGGTGTCACCGATGGTTTTCTTTGCATACTAATGGAAAAATAATATCATCAACATAGGGCATTAATAATCTAATGTCTTTCCTTGTTCGACTTGTTACAAGAGGAAATCATACATAAATCATGGTCAAAATGGTTTAGGATTTAATCCTTCACATTTCATAAAAACTCATGTTAAGAAAATTCACAATAGAAATTGGTAATGTAGGGACCATTTGTTTGGTGGAATTAATGCACAATTGGCTTTGTCAAATTCTATAATTGACATCTTTTAAGTTTGGGTTCAAAATCTAAAAAGGGAATAGGGATTTGTTAATTCCTATTTACCCCCAAACCCTGGATTTGACTCTTCCATATAAAAAGGTGAAATTGGAAAATGAATTCCAATTCCATTTAAATGGAAATTGGGGGTAAATCAAATTTGATAAATTTTGAAGTCCATGTTGTGTTGAATTAAAAAATTAATTTCTACCATTTGGGTTTGTAGGGCTTCAGCTACCTTATTCAAAACAATAATTTTTTTTAAATAAATTAAAACAAATAAAAAAAAAATTGAAATTAAAAAAAATAACCTTATTCCAATTCCAGTTTTATCGAACCAAATGCAAAAATACATCTTCTCACTCATCTTCCATGTGAACCAAATGGTTCCAACCATATTCCAAAAACTATTTTTCAGATTTAAAACTTCCTGAATTGATAAATTCTAGTATTAGATAAACCCAACATTCTCTAATTCCAGCAACCAAACGAACCCTAAGTGTTTAATTACTTTCTATATATGCCAAAAATATTCCAAAAAAACACGTTAGATATAGGAATTCAAGACTAAGGAAAAAATCAATGTAAGGCATTTAAAATTTTGTTTTCACATGGTAGACGAGTCAATTCTTAGCAGACTTGTCTTTTCATAGACCAATGACTGCTCACTTGCATAGACTTGACCAATAGTAAGAATAAATTAGACATCGGTTATCTTTATCGAATGTCATCTTGCTCGGTCATCCTTACGTAAGAGACACTCAAACGTAGGAAATTTATGAAAATCTTATTGTACAAATGAAATGAGTTTCGATGGAGATAGTAAGAATTCCAATATATATTTGGAAATTGTGTCTATAAGAGTTTTAATCTCACTTTTTTGAGTTCTCACCCACAGTAGGATATCCATTCCTTGCAAGTCTAAGTTATTATATTTGTAAGGCTCATGCAGATTCACAAAATGTGGAAAGAATAGTGATATAGATAAGGATTCATTCTTGTATAACTAAAATATCTTTTGATACTATATCTTTCATATAATTATATTGTTCATGTTGAATATTTTTGGGACTGTTGTGTATAATATTTTAAACTTAGAGGGACAGAATGTATTGTTGGAAATACAATATTGGGAAAGCAAGATATTGAGAGGGCGGTGGGGGATGAATCAAATCTTGAAATTTAATCACTTAAAACTAACTGATCCACATTCATACATATATGAAATTAATCTAACAACTATTAGCATCTACAACATGAAATAAATAACTCATGAAACAAAATTTTGGTAACCCACAAACCCAAATAGGTAAAACTGGGGTGGGGATGACACCCACAAATTATTCACTACTGTAGCAATAAAGTGTGCCTATTAGGTCTACAAAATTTTGATCACTACTGGTGATCTACATGGTTAAAGGTCTACCCGGTTAAGAGCTAAAGATCATTAAAATCTACCTTGTGAGAGGATTTCAACTTACAATAAAGTAAGCACTCGGCTAAGAGATTTAGAAAGGTCTGCTAGAACCACTCTGTTAAGAGATTTCACCTGATACACTTGTTAGAATGTCTCAAGATATGATCCTTCGATGTGAACTATGATGCTGATAAGGATCTCCTCTTTCCAATACCTTTTCTGATCTTATAATCTGATATGTCTTTACTCTGTTGTTCACTGCTCTATCACTCTGCTAGATCTATGCTTCTTCCTTGAAGTAAATCTTAGTGCATCTCTCTATAAGCATGCACTCTTTTCTCTCATACACTTTAGGGCTTAAGAAGAAATCTTAATATACTTTATGAATCTAGCGATTAGACCTAGATCAACCGTTAGGATCAAAATCTTATGTTGCATAGGCATTCCAATTTTCTTATTGGCTTCATGTCATGCATAGGATAAAACAATTAAATGCATAATTAACTCTATTGAAATCATTAAATGCATGAAAAATTTGGCCCAAAAGGGTTTACCTACAAGTTTGTGTCATTCCAGACATGTATGTCAAAACTGTCTTGCTCGACACTTAAGTCTCTGGTGCTCGACATGAACATGATCAACTTTTTCTTGATTGTCGAGTCACTCAGCAACCATAAATTTTCTCAACAATGACTATGCCAGATATCTTGACCTATACTGGATAGCTTGTATGCAGTGATGACCAACTAACCTACCTAGATAAATGACTAAGTGTGCGATACTAATGATCAACAAAAATTAGAGATCAAAAATCTCCCCCTTTGATATTAGTGGAAAAAACACACTTGTAATTTCTTTCCATCCAAAATTTGCCTAAGTACACAATGTACTCCCCCTAGGAATGTACTCCATACTACATACAAAAATTTACATTGTATACATGCCTTCAACAAGAATATTTATACCTGGTTTTGTTCCTCTTGTGTTGAACCCTTATCAGTTTCCCCCTTGTTTTTGTCACTAATAGCTGGTTGGGTTAAGTTATACTTGTCTAAAAACTATTTATGAAGTTGTAATGTTAAAGAAAATGTTGTATCCCAACTATCCTTTACATACTTCATAACCTGTAACTTGATTTCTAGCTTGGCAGCTAGAGTCACCAAACTATCTGCAGTAGAGAGATGAGAATCCCTCTTGACTAAGTCTTTTACAGTTGAAAGTTCCTTCTGAATAACCTCTCAATGAGGTATAAAGGCAGTCTGAATAGTTATTAACTTTGCTCTTATTCTTCCATCTTCAGCCATAAGCTCGGCTAATCTCTTCTATGCAGGAGTCAACTTATTAAAGTGTATGGAGCTAGTGCTAGCATCCATGCTTAATGAACTACCAGTTGACTTCAAATCTAATTGCAGCTTCTCAATAAGCTATATATTATCCTTCGTGAAGAATTATACATCACATAACTTTCTATACAAAGAATAAACATTATTTGCAAATTCCTCAAGAATCTCTAGAAGAGAAGAAAGTTCAACCTATTTTGTAGCAATCTCTATTGAGATCTTCTCCAAGACTTTGTTCTCAAATTTTCTTTCAGGCCATTGCAACAAATTTTCATTAGCATCAATGTTTTCATCATTGACCTTTTGCACAATGTGAACTAACTGTTCCAGAATAGGTGCTTGAGGATTTTCATCTTCCATTTCAAAAACTTTCACAAAAATATCCTTAATGTCATGTAAAACTTGCTTTTTTTTTTTCTCTATTTTCATTTCTTCTTTCCCTTCCTTCCTCTTAAGTAGGTCTTGAAGAGTATCTATCTGTTCAAAAGACAAATTGTTGGGATCCCATTTTGGAATCAAAATGACTTCATCTAATGTGACATTTATGTTTGGAGACTTCTTCTTAATTATTTTCCTCCTCTTGAGTTCTGGTGAGCTGATGCTTGGCTCTATTTCATCAACACCTTTTCCTTTAACAGTGTTAGTTCCCATTACATCTTTCAATTCAGTCAAGATTATCTGTGATCAAGCATACCCCCAGTTTTAGGACCAGTGGGAGTAGGTGATGCAGAGTGTGGTAGATCAACAAACACTTGTACAACCTCTTATTCTTTAGGCTCAGTATCCTTTATCTCCTCTCCACTATCTAAAACTGCTTTCACAACCTCTAAAATAGGTGGATTTTCAGTATTTACCTCTTGTTCTTCTGTCTTCTCTTTCTTGGCTTCTTTCTCTTCATGTTTCTCTTCATCTTTCTCTTCATCGGCCTTAGTAGCCTTGATAGGCCATTCGATACTTGTGTCTGCCAGCTCATCCTAACCCTCAGCATCCAAATTGCTAGTGTCATCAATTGTTGTGTCAATTGGACTATCTACTGTCAAATCCACAATTTTCACTATATCTATTTTCTCTTTTAGTTCTACTCCAGTCTTTGTAGATTCAGTAGCAATTTTTTCTTCTACTTTCTATTGCTAAGAGGTGGTCTCTACTTCTTTTGCCTTCTACTTGAAGGTTCCTTCATCTAATTTCTTTTCCCTTGGGAGAAACAACCCAAATATTTCTTTCCAAATCCTAGTACTCTATTGTACTAGTCCTTCAATATCATTTCTCAAAATAGCATAGGCTATGAGTTTAGGTATAAACTTATGCTTATTATCCTAAACAAATTTAGCTAACTCTAGCCAATGTTTCTTCTCTTATCTGCTTTTTAGTCATCAATGCATATTCCCATTTACTAGATAAAAGGTCATAAAGTTTTGTTGGGAAATTATTTACTATCTCTATAGGTGTCATCTTGAAAGTGCTCATCATGTCTAAAAGTGCTTCCTGAACGTTATGCTTATCTTCTATCTTTAACTTCTCATACTTGATAAATTTAAATCTAGATAACCTTGTAGAACTTCTGATGTTCTTAAATACCTCATCAATTTCTGTGGGATGTTTGAATGACGCAGTAGGTACGTTGCTAGGTTCATCATTTTCTATCTTTTCTTCATCACTATCTGACTCCAAGTGTAGTTTTCTCCTTAGTCTCTTCACAGGTAGGCTCAGCATAGCCTTTGTTGCAACTTGTTTCCTTTTACCAAAACTGCTCTCTTTAGCATTCTTCTTTGTATATACCTTAGTTTGTACTGTAGGAGATGAAATAGTTGATGCCCTTGTCCTTGGACGGTTAACAACAAGAGGGGTAACCTTAGGTTTTTCTTTTCTTGGCTTGGTTACCTTAGAAACTGTTGGTTTCTTTCCTTTTGCTTTCACAGGAATCTCTTCCTTAGATTCACTAACTTCTTCTTCTTTAGTAGATATGTCTTCTCCATGTCCAGTAGTTAGGCCTAGAGGTGTATCCTTTGCCTCCTCATCACTAAGTAACCCAACCATTTTCTTCAGATTCTTAAAAATACTTTTCCTCTTCCTCTCCATAGTTCTAGCCTTCGAATTCATAGATATTTTGGCCTTTGCTTCTTCATAGTTTCCAAATCGTTTAACTGAGCTATCAATCTCTTATGCTAGGAGTGTTTTGATTTCTACAGATGTATCATCAATGTTAAATTCATAAAGAAATGGCTTTACCCATGATACCCTAGGTATTACTACCTGAGCATAAGTGAAATCTGTGTCAACTAGAAAAAAAATTTCCTCACAATGCTTCTCCACTAATGAACTGGGAGTTCTACTTCTTAACCTCATTCTCTTCTTGAATTCAACAAAGTATGTTCCCATAATATTGTTAAAGTTACTGCCTGATTGCTGAATGAATGCATTAATTTGCTGAGTGATAGGTCTATCTTTCTTCCAAACAATATTTCAGACTGTGGGAAATGAATTTTGTACATAGAAGAATATACAAACTAGTAGAGAACCGAACTTACATGATGAGTTCTTTGCCTTCCTGATTGAAGAAAGGTTCTCTGCTAGTTGCATCAACTGAAGCTTGGCAAGGTCGTAAGTATGATTCTTTTTCACTATCATCCAAGCTTGATTGACTGTCGTACATGGAACACTGTCCAGTCAGATCGACTGATAGAACTTATGTGAAATTACCCTTACTCCAAAATCAAGCTCCAAATTCTTGATTGTGGAAATATTTATGCCTCTATTGTTCCAAACTGCTCCAGTATTAGCTACTATATCTTCCTTTCTCAGATCTCTCATGGTTCATTTCCTACTAACAATCAGATACCCAGTTACCCTATGAATAATGTCTTTTATTCCATTGTCTAGTCAAATATTCTTGTCATGTACTCAGCTCAAGACAATCTTAATCCATTCCATTTTAAAATCCCACAGGAAGTCTAGGGCACGAGTTAACCCTTTGTCGGTTAGATGTTTGAATTCATCTTTCAGAATTCCATTTTTACATAATTTGCTGAAAGATTCCCTCAATTTTTTGTCCCCGACTTCACCAATTTTAACCATATAACAAGATCTTACATCATGTATCATAAGTACCTTGGGTGGAATTGACGATAGGGCTCCAGTAAAATCACCCTGGATAGTGCTTTCTAGAATGACACAAAAGTTGGGAGGTGTACAGGCGTCACTCCTCACCAATTGAACTTGTCTTAACTCCTTCTCCATATCTTTGACTGTTGCGAAAGAACGTGTGGCCATGATCTCATAAATTAGGGTTTTTAAGATGATGAACAGATTACCTTAGCAAGTCACACTTCACACTGTTCACTTTAAGGTTTCCAATGACACGCTAAAAAGATCCTTGAGAAAACTTTGTAGAAATCAAGTTTGCAAATCCTTAATCACTCTTTTAAATTTTAAATCATGAGGTAAGAAGGAAGAATAAATGGCTTTGTCCTTTTATAGACTCCAAAGGTTGAAGTAGGTCAGCATTAAATGTTCTACCCATTGGGTTAGTGCCAAACAGTTGTCCATGGCCAACTAACACAACTTGGATACCACTCGCCAAACCATACTCGGCCATCAAAAAAACTTACTCGGCCAACCATATTATCCAGGCACACACTAAAGAGCTCGGCCTTAGTGCATACCAATGATGCTCGACACCTATAGTGTAATTTGAATTTTACTCGGTACATGTCTTCAAATATGTCTTGGTGCATCTTACAATATGCAGATATGGACTTTGGCACATTTATATGTCAAGAACTGGTGTAAGATATGAAATTTAAATGTAGTTCCTTACATAACTCTTTTGCTTAGTTTGAGATGGCGTGATCACCTGATCTATTGGATTGGGTGACCTCGGCTTCAGTAGTTTCACTACTACTCGGTTCTATTTTCCTTACCCATGTCTGGTTCATCTATGCTCTAATTTCCTCAACAGTAGGAGAAGGTACTGTTGTCTTGCACTCTCTCTTAGTATGACCAATTTTCAAACAACTAAAGTAAACTAGGCTTCCATTTATCCAACTCTTATATCTTCCTCTGAAATGTGTCTCTATGCAGTCTTCAAGTGCATGTCCATACTCTTCACAGTAATGACAAATTTATCTTGTGTTATAATCTCAATTGTAAGTGTTACCTTTCCTTGGTACTTTTGCTTGTGTCTTTGATGTCCATTGTTGTTTAGCATTAGATCTGCAATATTGTTCCTTATGTCCAAATTTTTGATAGTTGTAACAATATCCATTGATTCTTGGTGTGGGAGGTGCATAATTTTCCTTAGCCCAACATTCATGTGCTTTATGTCCAAACTTCTTACAGTTAAAGCAATAACTATTGAACTTGGGTTTAGGATTGGAATTACCATTCATGCTTTAGCAGATGTTTGCTATGTGTCCTAATTTTCCACAGTGGTGGCATACAGGTTTGTTGTTCTTTGTCTTTGCATTCCTCTTTTCACAAATCTTAGATGATTCTCCTTTCTCAGTAGATGTCTGTTGTTTAGTGTGGCCTAATCCAGAAGAATCTTTTGATCTCCTTGATGCTTCCATCAAGTTATCAAGATGAGTCAAAGCTTCATTAGGTCTGTTCAACCTTTTATTAAGTTCCTTCTTAGATCTCAATTCATCCTTTAATTGATTGTTCTCATATCTCAGATTCATTATTTCCATGTCTTTCCTACTGATCTTCTAATTTGCAAGTAGCAGTTGATTCACCATGTTAACCTGATTGTTTGTCATCATTTGTACATCATGTTTCCTTTCATCAATTCTGACAGTCATCATTCTTTTATCTTCTTCAGCCATAGCTTTGTCATCTTCAACTTTCTTCTTTTGTTCCACTACTTCACATAGTCTTACTATCTGCATTTATTGTTCTCTTTTTAGGTTTCTGACTTCTTCATATAGTGCATTGTTCTTTTCCAGTAATCTACAATTGTTGCATCGCTCTCAGTAGAATCTCCATTCTGAAATGGTTTTGCAGTGTCTTCTTCTTGATAATAAGTATCATTCATTTTTTTGGCCAAATCTTTCCTAGATGTCAATGACTTCCTCAATTATTGTCTAGCTGTCTCAAGTTGATGTAATGCTAGCTGAATTTCAATCTTCTGATTCTCAATGAATTTACCCAATTTATAAATATCCATCTTTGGATCTGTACTATCAAGCTGATTAAAACCTTTTGTAGGAGAACTGTGCTCTGATACCAATTGTTGGAAATAAAATATTTGGAAAGAAAGATACAGAGAGGGGGTTGAATCATATCTTGAAATTTAATCACTTAAAACTAACTGATCCACATTGATACATATATGAAATTAATCTAACAACTATTACCATCCACAACATGAAATAAATAACTCATGACATATAATTTTGGTAACCTAGAAACCCAAATAGGTAAAACTAGGGTGGGTATGACACCCAAAAGTTCTTCACTAATGCAGCAATAAAGTGTGCTATTAGGGCTCCAAAATTTTGATCACTACTGGTGATCTACCTGGTTAAAGGTCTACCCAGTTAAGAGATAAAGATCATTACAATCTACCTTGTGAGAGGATTTCAACTTACAACAAAGTAAGCACTCGGCTAAGAGATTTAGAAAGTTCTGCTAGAACCACTCTGTTAAGAGATTTCGCCTGATACACTTGTTAGAATGTCTCAAGATATGATCCTTTGATGTGCACTCTAATGCTGATAACAAATCTCCTCTTTCCAATACCTTTTCTAATCTTATAATCTAATATGTCTTTACTCAGCTATTCACTGCTTTGTCACTCTGCTAGATCTATGCTTCTTCCTTGAAATAACTCTTAGCACATCTCTCTGTACACATACACTCTTTTCTCTCATACACTTTAGGTTTTAAGAAGCAATCTTAATATACTTTACGAATCTGGTGATTAGATCTAGATCAATGATCAAGATCAAAATAATATGCCGCTTAAGCATTCCAATTTTTTGATTGGCTCCATGCCATGCATAGGATAAAATAATTAAATGCATAATTAACTCCATTGAAATCATTAAATGCATGAACAACTCAGCCCAAAATGGTTTACCTACAAGTTTGTGTCATTTGAGACATGTATGTCAAAACTATCTTGCTCGACACTTAAGTCTCTAGCACTCGACATGAACATGATCAACTTTTGCCTAATTATTGAATCACTCAACAACCATAAATCTTCTCAGTAATGACTATGCTGAATAGCTCGGACTATACTGGATAGCTCGGTTGCAATGATGACTAGCTAACCTACCTAGATAAATGACTAAGTGTGGGACACTAATGATCAACAAAACTTAGAGATCAACATGTATGAGATGACAATAAAACAAGTTGACAAATTTTAATTTGCTATACAATTTCAAGGAAATTGAGGATAATGTTTTAGATCTTGTAGATCTTATCTTCATTTCTACTTTTTGAATGTGATCTCTTTAATTTTTTCAGTTTAATTATGTCTCATATAATTATACTTTACTTATTTATAAACTTAGGGTGATGCATAACATAGTAATTTGCATAGAAGTCACTTAAGGAATTTCATATCTAGGGAATATGGTTGTAGCAAAAATTCCACCTTTGGTGGTGTGATCTTGTTATCATATTTTCATATCTACTTATAGTGGAATGATAATTCCACCTTCAATGGGTGATCCAGCTTTAGTGAAATTATCTATTATTTTCTCTTACCTACCCTTGCATTTCATTGAGCCACATGTCATCCTTGGGTGCTCTCTTCTCCTATTGCCTTGTCTATATAACCATGCACATGTACATTGTACTTAGTCTATTTTAGTTAAGTGTATTACATCTCAATGAGAATACAGTTTGTTCTTGCTTATTTGTTCTCTCTTGCTTGTATGTTATTCATGGGATTATAGGTCTTGGGTTGCTATAGACAAATTATTACATGGTATTAGAGATTTTAGAGTTTCATTGGTTTGTAATTTAAGAGAATTTTGGTGCATTTTGTGGCTTTATATTGTTGGGAAATATCAAATCTTTATATTTTAAATCGGAGGTCACCATTAGATTCATGAGGTTATAGATAGTCATAATTACCTTTTATTTTGTCCAAATTTGACACCTAAGGCCAAATCTACATATGTTTGAAGGTGGAGGGTGGTTAAAGGTCCCAAGAGAGATCTATGATTTTGGATCACTTTGGATCAAATCAGACCTAGGACCATCATGCTCAGAATAGCCAAAAACCCCAGAATTAAGTATTTATTCATCCAATTGGGAGCAGCTGATCCTAGAAGTCAGAAAAAATTTCTTCCCTACTATATAGATATAATAATACTTGCAATACAATTTTTCAAAAAAAGAAAACAACATAATTTATTTTACATATTTTTCTACAAGCATATTTATATAAATATTATAGTGAAAGTTTTTGGATTAGATTGTGTGAATAAAAATCTTCATAACGTTTCAAATCACACTATAGTGTGATTGGAAATGTTGTGAAAAAATGTATTCACATAATCTAATTCAAAGACTTGCACTGCATTCCTATGGATTTTGGAAATCTAATAGCTCTTATATAAATATTGTCAAAGTTTTTTTAATGTAATAATTAGTTCAAGGGAGGTCACGTACCCCATGACCCCCTATTCATTGGAATAGACCTAGGCATAGGGTAGATTTCGTTATACAAGTGGAGGAGAGGGAACACAAGAATCAAGGGTAAATTCAAAGACACCAAGGTATGTGAGGCTAAATCATTCTAAAGATAATATTATTGGTGATAGGAACAAGGGTGTTCAGTCTAGGATAAGGATTATTGAAGATTTTATTTTCCTAATCTCAAGGATTGAACCCGGATATGCAAATGAGGCTTGCAAAGATGATAATTGGGTCAATGCAATCAAATAAGAGGTATCATAGATTGAGAAGAATAATTTAATACCCTTCTAACCCTAACATGTCCTTGATAAGCTTGTTGGAAGTTGGGGAATGTTGTAGGGACTTTTATGCTTGGTTTTGATAAGAGTATGATTTTTCTTGAGGTGTTTGCATAATCCATTCTATTCCAACTATAATAACTTTAAATTTTATTTTTGGAAATGATTAATGTTTTTAGGTATATTATTTCATGTGTATTCATCTCTTCTTATGTGTCTATGATATTTTAGGCCCTTGATGTTATGTAATCACCTATTAGATATATATGTTTACTAGTGAGGTACTCCTTATGAATGATTACGATTACCTCAAGGAAAAATTAGGTATAATGACTAAAGGGTTGATTATGATACTTTGATGATTATGTCCTACATAATATATGAATTTTATTTATTATGGTTTCAAGATCTCGTCAACAATTAGGTTCTAATGAAGTAAAAATAGGTTTTACAAGGACCCGAAACCTTTACAAAGTATAAGAGTTCAGCAGGTTTTACAAGGACCTAAAACCTAAAAAGAGTTAATACAAATATTCAATTGGGAACAACAAAAAGTGTGCCATGGCACACAAGAAGGAGAGGAAACAACCATCCAACAATCAATCCAAAAAAAGTCCCACAGATAATAACAATAAAGACAGGGACAACAAAAAACCCAAAAAGACATCAAAAAAGGAAAGCTACATGCCCTTCACAAGTTCCTGGTCCTTGATCAGCATAACTTGCATATTACTGATTGTATTCTTAAAATATTTTGTTTCCTTGTCCACCTTTGGACTAGTCTTCTTTGTGCTTGCTCTTGTTCGAGTACCTAGGCTAGTAGCCTCCTTCATCTCTCTGTAGTCCTTCTCCTTGTTTTCCTGGTCAAGCTTATCCATCAGGATCTACATGTGGCCAGTGTAAGCTTTTAGACTCATCAAACATTGCTCCCTAATTTTCTTCACCATTCCCTCCAACCTTTCCACCTTGATTTTCAAGTTCTTGATCTACATTGCGCTATCATCCTCCTCTCCCTTTTATTTGATTTCCTTAATCTATCTCTCCATAGTCCCCACTTTATTAACAAAATCCAATGGGCCTCTGAGTTATCTACAACTTCTTTCATTTCTTCCAAACAAATAGCCACAGTTTTTTCCCTAATTCCCATACTATTTAAAATATTAATTTCATCCCTCATAATTTCAACTTGTTTTTTCAGAGTAGCATTATCATCAATCAGATTACTCACCATACCTGTAAAACTAGAATGCACTCTTTAGTATCCATCGACTTTTGATACTTCCCCATATCCACATTATCATGGTAGCCACAATCTTCGTGCCCAGACTCTTCCTTTGTTCTTATTTCCTGATTTCCCTTCATAATATCTTCCTCTTTCTTATTATTATCAACCCTAGGGATTTTGTCCACATTCTTATCACCTTTTTTATCCTCCCTATTTTCACCTCTGTCCTCCTCCTCACGGTTCTCCTCTATTTTTTCAATCACATCTTCCTCCTCCGAAGTCAAATCAATTCTCCTCTTGCTGGAGTACTTGTTCTTTTGATTTCTCTTAACTTTCTCCTTACCTTCCCCACATTTCCTTTTCTTTGAGTTCTTATTCTCCTCCTGCTTCACTTCCTCAGACTCATTCTTTGTTTCTGTTTCTTCCTCCTAAATCTTCTTCTTAATCTACTTTTTTCATTTTTTCTTTTTACTCCCTTCCAACATATCATCGTCAGTGTCATTTTCCATTTTGGATTCTTCAGAAAAGGGATTCTTCTAGGTTTTCTTTGCTGATGTTCCCTTTTTATTCATTTTAAGGGTTTTATAACCCTTCGACTCCTCTTCACTATTTTCAGTTTCTTGTTCATACATGCTGTCATTCTCATCCCCCTCCGTATCTTCCTCATCCTTCAGAATCTTCTTCCCCAAAGGCCTTTCCACTTTTTTGGTTTTTAGCACCTCATAGATAAGATATATAAGACCTTGGTGGGATGCATGATGCCCCTTCGAATCTTTCAGCAAGCTAGTAATGGTGGCATCTAACAAGCTAAGAATATAATAGGGAAAATTGACTTTCACCTCATGTCTAAAATGGTTTAGTAACATAAAATGGTGTCCATACTCTCTTGTAAACCTACCATCGAGCGTGACATAACTGATAATCACATAAAGAACCTACCTCTAGGCTCTGGATATGTGCTTTAGATTATGGTAGGAGGCATCAACCTTGACCAATCTGGCCTTTTCTTTCTCAGTTTCTGAAAAAGTCTCCCATGCTTTATCAGAAATTTCTCTATCTCTATAGAACTTAATGCCATCCATACCCATAGCCGTAGCTTCTGCAATGATCTCCTCTGTAACCTCCATATACTAATCACCCACCAAAATCTTTCCCTCTTTCCAAGTTTTTGTAAAGATCCTCATGATAGAAGGGTTACGACCTTGGAGTCTTTCCTGATACACAACCAGCGCACCATCTTTCAAAATCTTCCAGACTCTTTGGTTTTTTATCCACTTGTTAATACAGTTAACAGGCTCGACCATTTTCTTAATATTTCTACCCTTTTTTCCCTCTGGTTGAAACCATTTTTTATGTTATGCCTAGTGGTAATGTCGAAATGAATAGCACACCTCTTTTTTCATGAAACCCAAAAGACCCAGAAAGCATGCCAAATCCAACTCGCAATCACCATTGGGTACTTACACCTCCATAGGTAATAAATACACATCACCTCCGCATAAATGAACATAATGATACTTACCATTTATGATTACTTTGCTAACGAATCCTCAACCAATCACTATGAAGCAATAATTTGGCATGAATAGGCATGTCATTTCCATCATTCCACTGCACCACCACATCACTCTTACAAGTTGTGTTGGCCTTCTAGTCAGCCATGCCATTAGTCTCCCAGAAGTTATGTGTGATAACAAAATTCTCGAAGGATCGGATGATATCTTTAGGTTTTTGAATGGTATTATAGATAGTCCATGAAGCAGGAGTATCATTATTCAAACATTTAATAATGTTGAGAGAATCTCCCTCTAACCACACTTTAGAATAGCCTATATCTTTAGCTAAAATAAGACCCTGAAGAGCAGCACATGCTTCATCCAGATGGTTTGTTTGATTACCAATGGGGATGGATTTAATTCCTTTACAAACATAATTTTCATCTCTAATGACAATGCCACACCCTGCAACCCCCGGATTTCCCTTAGAGGCACCATCAAAGTTAATTTTCTGCCAACCCTTAGGGGGGTAATCCCATCTAGCATCTTCTCTCTTAGCTTTATTATCCTGTTTCTTGAAGTTCCCTTTAATTTTCCAATTGTTGAAAAGGAGGATGTCATTCTCATGTAAGGGTTCTATAAATCTATCCTATAACAGTAAGTTTTCTTTGATAGCTCTCTCTATCCTGTAACAGTAAGTTTTCTTTGATAGCTCTCTTAATTTTAAAGAAAATCTTCTTCTCACTTGTCATTTTCTCCCTAAACACTCTATCATTTCTATTTCTCCAAGTCCCCCAACAAACATGAGGAAGAACAAAATTCCAAACCTTGATAACAGTATCATTGTTTGAAGCATAGTTCCAATAGTTAATAAGACTCTTCAAATATTCATGAAAAACCCACTTTGTATTTAGAATTTGGAGAAAATAATCCCAAATCCTTATAACATAGGGATAGTGAATTAAAATATGGTCCACACTTTCCTCCTCTTTCTTGCAGAGGTAGCACCTGTTCACTAAAGTCATACCTCTTTTTTTCATATTATCAATAGTCAAAATTTTATTTTGCATCATAATCCAAAAAAACACATTAATATTTGGAATAAGATCCTTAATCCAAACTTTCGCCCACAGAGGCTCATTTAGGTCCTCAAACTCCAGATGGTACAAAGAGGAGACAGTTAAATTACCATTTGCTCTATCTTTCCAAATAATCCTATCTTCTTCCTCAATCAGAGTGATGGAATTGAGAATTTTATCAAGATGACCTAGCTTATTATCAATGATAGATAAGTCCTTCCAGTGATCTCTTTCCCAATAGTCTTCCACTTTCCTTCCAAAAATAGTTTTGCATTGATTCTCAAACATCCCCCATTCAGGACACCCCTAAGAGGGGTATGAAGAATCCACTCATCTTCCCAAAAAAAGACCTTGCTCCCATTTCCCACTTTCCATTTGATTCCTTTTTTTATGCTGTCTTTATTTTTTATAACATTTTTCTTGTGATTCTGATTTACTTTGTCATGATTATTGTTCATTCATGATTACATGCATGATTATGATTATCTCTTTATTTATTAATTTTTGTTAAGGGAATAACCCAAATTACATGATGGGTTATATTATGGATTTGATCTAACACTTATCCTATATTTGATTAAATATTCCTTGCATATTGTATGTTTATGTTACAAGAGTGGTTGTCATTGCACCAAAAGATCAATCTGTCAATGCCCGATTGAATCACTAGAATTATAGAATCCATAGGATGCAGTTAGTCCCTTATCACAAATCATGAGGAGTGTGCTGACCATTTTTTCAACAATTTACATATGTTCTTATATGGCTAGGGAAAAATTCATAGTCACTCACCTAGTGAGATCTACACGATGTGTGTGTGTGTGTGTGTGTGTGTG
>MU224583.1:176644-200185 GCA_018584345.1 Thuja plicata | reverse complement strand
TTGGGTGGCCCCAGGCCCCCCCCCCCCAAAAAAAAAAAAAGAAAAAAAAGTGAGTACTTCTTCTTTCCTCTATCGAACACATAATTATGATCATGTAGTACTTTGGATCTCCTGAATACAATGCCACCATTCTCATGGACAACATTCATTGCTTTATTAAGACACTTTGACTTTTGTTTACCATTAGAAAAGTCAGTAGGTGCACTGTATTCCTTTCTAAATAGAAGATCCCCATGCATTTGATCAACCCTACAAGTAACTAGATTAAGATATTTTGCTTGGATTCCTTTATGTACACAATCTTCCCTATACTCAAGATGTTTCTTCTCTTCACAAAAAGGATTTGGAGATAACTCACATTCAGGAACTTCCTTCTTATATAGAATTTGATCAGATAAGATACTCAGTTAATTTTTAGAACTAATCTTCAACACATTCTCCTCATTATATCTATTTGATTCCACCTCATCTTCACATGTTTGATACAACTTCTACTCATAGGATGAAATAATACATTTCTCACTTTCTAAATACACTTTCCCATACATATTTTGAGTTTCATCATCTTCAAAATGACCAATAGACCCATTGTCTTTATCATGATGTTGATGGACTTGATTGCATAGAAAATATTCTTTAAATAATGGATTCAAGGATATAGAGAACTTTGGCATATCTCCATGAGAGCTTTCATCTGAAAATTATTCATGTTCATATGGTGTATGTTGTTCTATTTCATCTCCATTATTTGATTCCTGAAATTTATCATCTTCTTCATCTAGTACCCCCTGAGTATGTACTGGTCCATCAAATTGCTTATCATGGTGCATTGAGGAAAAAATTTGACCACTCTTCTCAACATGTTTTTGATATTCCATGTCTAGTAAATATGATATTTCTTCTGTATTGAGAATATCTTCTTCTTCTTCTTCATGGTTATTGATACATGTCTCCATACAAATCTTATCATATATATATTCCTCTTCAACCTGATCTAGATTCTCTTCCTCCATGACATCATTCTTTTCATGTACAAGAACCCTTTTAGTCTGATCATAGATTTCAATAACATTCAAATTTGGAGTACTTGTAAATTTTTTCCTATATTCATCCCTTTCTACCCTCAACTCTTCACACATTTGAGCAAGAAAAGCTATCAGTTGAGAATCATGGTATAATGCAACCTTACAAAGTTTATCCATTAATTCTCATCCAAAAGGCCTAATATTTGAAGGTATTTTCCAATAAATCCTTATCATTCTCATGAACAAATGTATTGCAGATTCTCCTTCATATCTTTCCAAATTGAAAAATGTATCCAAAGGGGACATGTACAATTCTTCTTCCACAATGTAATTTGGATCTTCTTCCATGCTCCAACTTTGGTCTTCATACCATTCATAGCACATGTTGTCATCTTCACCACTGGAATCATGAAACATATAAAGAAAACATTGCTCAAACTATCTCCATGATGAGATACATTGTGTGGGTAGTGATTCATATACTTGTCTGGAATTATCTTTTAATGTCCTGACAAATAGCCTCAACAGTTGATCCTCTGTAGAAACCTCATAATCTTCTATGAATATATAAATGCATCAAAGTGTTGTAGTGTCGATTCATCCCATTCTCCATGGAACTTTGGTAGAAATTGTGAAATTTTAGGGGATAACTTATTTGGGATGCATTGAAATCTTCTAAGATCCAATGGCCTGACACCATCTAGAATAAAAGGCTTTCCTTGAAATGATGGATACATTTGAAAAAACAATCTAGCATCTCCTTCTGAGTCTTTTCCCTTAGTAGAGTCACTAACTAAATTTTTTTGTTCAATAGAGTCACCACCTTCTTATTAGAAGGAAAATACTTACTATCTTCTGAGTTCTTTTCTCTGACTAGACTCTTAAATATATCACCAGAGCTCCTAGGCAAAATAAAATTTTTTTCTTTTCAACAACTCCCCAGCAGAGTCACCAATCTATTGGTGCTCAAATCAACAGATTGGATTTCCTATGGATTTTTCCTATCCAATGATGAGAAACCCAAGTGATTTGCCAACAAACAAGGTTTCAACCTATTCCAAGTATCAACCTTCTACAATTTTGGCTCTGCAAAACCAAGGCTGGTAGGCCTATACCTTGACTTATCCTTCAAGTTACAAGGCTTTTTATAGCAGTTAAGAAACACTTCAACCATCTCTCTCAAGTATGGCAAGGCACTTGAAACAAATCTAAGTGACAATAATATATCATGTACTGTAAACTGAAATGAACAAATAGATAAGATATCACAAAACTATAACAATGAGATAAATAACTATAATCCAAATAACGATTAGACCATTGCCTTATTCTATCATAGGCAATAGGGTCAAGATCATTCCAATCTTATGTTCAACCTCAGAGACAATTTTAAAAGAAAAATTATCACTTCAAAGGTGCTATGAAATGAACATGCAACCTTGAAACAAGTTCAGAGATATTTTAAAAGGATATTACTTCTAAAATGACAACCCAATTGACTGAGGCCTCAATCAATAGAATTTAACCATGAAAAATGAGAAAACCAATTGAAAATATAGACTATGAATCAAATAAGGAAGCATGCACATCAAACTATCACTTTGAAGAAGTTCTATTGGTTTAACCGAGGGACTAACTATAAAATGATTAATGAAACAATTGCATATATGAAGAAAAAAGACTTATCTTTATTTATTTTTAAAAAAATAGTATGTCCAGGTCCATGTTATAGTTTTTGATCCAAAACTATCCAAATATGTGAAATTTTATTATATTTTATTGTCTTATCTCTTTACATTTTGCATTATGTTTATATATGTGTTTGAGTGGCTTTCACACCTCTTTAGGGTGAAAAGACACAACCCTTATTAAAAATTATTTTCAAAAAACAACAAACTAACTAAAAAATAACTACCTAACTTTCGGATTTGGCTTTGGTCAAAAATCCAAAACACTTCATGAAAAGCTAATATTTCTGCAAAAGATAGGAAATTGGATTTCCCAAACTGGGTCATTTTTAGATTTTTACAATTTGACCATATTCAGCCTCTGTCAGAATCATCTTTGTAGAAGGTTAAAATTCCAGCATTTTTTGAAGGCTTCGATTAGTTAGTTCTATTTATTTGTGTCATAAAGCTTCCTTCCTTTATTTTTTAGTATGGAGAAACCTTCTTCTTGATAATGTATTTGGATTTATAAATTATCAAAATTTAGGGTACCACCACTACCGACAATTAGAAAGAAGATATTCCTAAGACTACAAGGACAAAGGAAACAAGGTCAGTTACCTAGCAAAATGAAAAGATGATGACACTGACACCGAATCTGAGGAAGACATCGAGATGGTGTTTGTGGCAATAAAAGATTATTCAGATGATGATGAAGAAAGGTATGTAGAAAATGCACTCATATCTAAAGTTAGTAAAAATGATGTGTGGATCATAGATAGTGGCTGCACTCACCATATGATCGGTGATAAGCAAAAGTTTTAGACTTTTGAATACTATAAAGGTGGTTCAGTAAGAATGGGTAATGATACACCTTGTCCAGTTGAAGGTAGAGGAACTTTAATGTTGAATAACCAGATAAAATGTGAAAATGATTATTGGGTAAATGGATTGAATTATAATCTATTGAGTGTTTCTCAATTGAATAATTTAGGTCACAGAGTAGCATTTGAAAATAAGAAGGCAAAGATCTTCAATAAATCAGGAAATTTGATTGGTAGCAGTGAGCAGACAAAAGGTAAATTATTCTATCTGAATTGATACTAACACCACTTTTTTGATTGCCAAAAATGAAGACATATGGTGGTGGTACAAAATATTTTTTCATGTGAACTTTGAGAACATGATAAAGATTAGCAAAAAGAGAAATGTCAGAGGCTTACCGACGATGAACAAGCCTGACAACATCATGTGTAAGAATTGTCAAAAAGGTAAGATGACAAAGTCTAGTATCAAAACAAAAACCCATACATCTGATGTCATTCTATAATTATTCCATACTGATTTATGTGGACCTATGAGGACAAAGAGTTACTATGGAGATAGATATTTTATTCTCTTTAATGATGATTACTCTAGAATGATGACAGTAATGTTTCTAAAAGATAAATCAAAAGAATTTAAGATGTTTAAATGGTATAAGGCAATGGTTGAGAAACAAAGTGGTAAATAATTGAAATTCTTAAGATCATATATAGGAGGGGAATTTATTTTAGAAGAATTCACTAACTTTTGTAATGAGCATGGAATCAGAAGACAGGTCTCTGCACCAAGAACACCACAACAAAATGGAATTGTTAAAAGAAGGAATAGATCCATAGTTGATTGTGCAAGCACATTGATGATAGAGAAAGACATCACCCAAATCTTCTAGAGGGAAGCTTTTAGTACTGTTATTTACACATTAAACAGAGTACAATTGACGAAAGACACCAAAAAAGACACCTTATGAGCTTTGATATGCATACACACCCAATGTAAGCTATTTCAAAATTTTTGGCAGTCAGTGTTATATCTTAAAAGATGATAGAAATGGAAAACTTGACTCCAAGAGTGATGAAGGAATCTTTCTAGGGTATTCTACCAAGAGCAAGGCATATAAATGTATGACAAAGGCCTCTAATAAAATTGTTGAAAGTGAAAATGTAAAGATAGATGAATTTGTAGAGAAGAATGAAAAGGAAAGCACTACAAAACCAGAGGACTACAATAGGTTTACTTATAATGAGGAACCTGACACTCTACCCGACCAATAGTGTAGAGCTCCTGAGCAACAAATCATTGCACTCAAGCATCAGGTGGAAAATACCAATGATCAAAATATTTCTCAAGATGATGCACAAAGTGATGGAGAACAAAATGAAGAAAAAAATGATGATCAAGCTGATAGAAAAAGAGATGAACCTGTGATTGCAAGATGTCTCAGAAAGAACCATCCATAGAACCAGATCATAGGAGATAAAAAGGCTGATATGAGAACTAGAAGTAAGTCTCTAAATACAAGATGTCTTATTTGTGATTATGAGCCCAAATCTGTCAATGTTGCACTAGATAATGATGAATGGATAAGTGCTATGAATGAGGAGATTGAGAAGATAGAGAAAAAAAAGACATGGACACTTGTAACGAGACCAGATGATAAGAATGTCATCAATACAAAAAGGATATTCAGGAATAAACTGAATGAGAATAGAGAAGTCACCAGAAATAAAGCAAGACTAGTATGCAAGGGGTATGCACAATAAGAAGGGATAGATTATGGAGAGACATTTTCACCCATTTCTAGGCTAGAAGGAGTGAGAATATTACTTGCTTATGCTGCATATAAAGGTTTTAAGGTATACCAAATGTATGTCAAGTCTGCATTCCTAAATGGAATACTTGAAGAAGAGGTATACATTGAGTAACCAGAAGGGTTTGCTAATCCAGACAAGAGGGATACGATATGTAGACTACACAAAGCCTTGTATGGATTGAAACAAGCACCCCAAGCCTGGTATGAAAGACTTCATTCCTATCTTATAAGTATTGGATTTGTAAGGAATAGTGAAAACAATAATATTTATTTGAAGGAAGAGACTAATGCTAACATTTTGATTGCTGAGACATTTGTTGATGACATCATATTTTGAGGCAATGATATGCTATGCAAATTATTTGCAAATGAAATGAGCAAAGAGTTTGAGATATCTATGTTTGGAGAGATCAAGTTCTTTTTTGGTCTGTAGATCATGCAACAAGATGATGGTATTTTCATTACACAATCCAAATACATCAAATAAGTACTAAAAATATTAAAGATGGAAGAGTCCCAATGAGTTGGAACACCGATGGCAACTGGATTCAAGCTGACAAAGGAGGACAAGTCATCAAAGGTAAATCAGACTTTGTACATATCAATGATTGGAAAAATCATGTATGTTGTACACACTAGACCAGATATTGCACATGCAGTAGGAATAGTTGCAAGATTTCCTAGTAATACCAGGGAATCACATATGATTGCTTTGAAAAGAATTCTAAGATATCTGAAGAATACCAAGGAATATGGCTTATGGTATAGAAGAGAAGGAAAATTTGAACTAAAGGTCTTTACCAACGCTGATTGGGCTAGAAATATTGATGACCGGAAAAGCACAACTGGAGGAGAATTCTTTATGGGTGATAGACTTGTCACATGGATCAGCAAGAAGCAAGGATGCATCTCTTAGTCTACTACAGAAGTAGAGTATGTTGTTTCTGTTGTAAACTACTCAAATATTGCATGGATCAAACAGTTACTAGAAGGTATGTGATAAGGCTAAATTATTGCCTTTGTTTTGTATAATTTTAATACTCTATTCTAGTTTTTGTTAAAACATTTGAGAGCCTAGCTAGTCAAAGCTTGTGATAAAAGTCCAGATAAAACTGTTAAACCATGGGTAGATGTTTTTGACATACTTTGGTAATATTATACATATAATGTAGTATTTCATAAAACCATCAAAATATATGTTCTAACATCTGGATATTTAATTTGATTAAGCTTGTTGCATGAATATTTCCACGTCATAACTAACTTGGCAGGAGAGAAGTGGCTGGAGAGTGGTTGACAGTATTCAAAGAAGACCATTGAAGACCATCTATGGTTGAGTGATCATTACAACACCAGGAAAACATGACTGCTACAATGGATCCATTATTCCAGGATGCGGGGATGTGGCGCGCCTATATTCCCTCTGTACTTAGTGCATTGAATTAGTCATTCGAGTTTCATTACCCACACCACGGGCTATTGTATTTCCATATTCTTCTCCGGCATGTTTTCAGCAAGATGGTTTTTATTTCTATTTTGTAATAATGTTTGATCCTCTATATATAGGGATTGGACCGATAGTTTGAGGATAGATAGAAATTAGAGAAAAGGTTTTGGAAGAATACTGTTGTATTTTCACATCAATCTATTTCAAGTTCCATGTCTTATTTTTATGTAATGAGTTTTTGAAATGCAATGAAATAGTTCTTGGTTTACATTTTGTGTTCATAGTTTAGCAAAAATTGACCAAGGGGGCCCACTTGGGAAGTGGAATAGGTTAGAATAGAATAGATTTCATTTCCAGCATTTCCAAGCATTTCCAGTATTTCAAATAGAAGTTACAATTTCTTCCTGTAGCATCGCAACTTGTGAGTGTTCCTGCAGCCTCTCCAAGAATAGTTATAATGGATGTTTAAGGTTGAAATCTTAGGTTTCAGTAGAGTTTCAATTTCTAGCATTCATTCCAGTAAGAAGATAAATGTATTCTTTTCTTGCAGCGCTAGTGTAGGTTTCTTTCATGCATTTTTACCTTCCTGCATCATAAGCAGAATGACTCCTTAAGGAACCTAGTGCACATACCGTGCCGACCATTTCAAGTATATGTCCCTGGGTTGACAAGTTAAATGCACCTCATAATGGGAAAAATAGTCCTTATATTGAATGAACCATTCCTAAGAAAGGCCTTGAGCATGATTATTATACACCTATTGTGAGGCGATTCATTTTCGCCGCTGCCGAGGATGGTGTCAAGCTAGGAACATTTTTGAGTCATTTTTTATTCCTAGATTAGTTTTTAGATTTATATCTCTAAAAATTTCTTCACAAGCATGAAGAATTCAATTGCATGCATCGAAGAGAAAGGCGACGAGGTGAATATGGCAGATTTCTCCTAGCAAAGCCTGCTAATTTGAACAAGGAAGATGAAGAAGTTGAGTTACCCTTTGAGGACGCAAGCCCTGACTTTCCTACAACAGCTTCCTCCAGAGCAGAACCATTTGACATAAGTGGCTTTCGACCTTTTGTAGAAATCTTGGCCAGCTTTCTAGATATTTCTGGCCCAAATCCACGTAATGTTAACAATCCAGTAGTTAATTCTCCTTTCCAGCAGCAACCCCACAATCAAATACCTCCAGTAATGGCACATCCTACTTTCCCATTTCCTCTCCCAAGCCTTATAAACAATGCTAATCTCAATAATATACCCACAGCTACTCTTTCGAAGTTTTATGGTCTTATAACTGAGGATCCTGACACTTTCTTGTTTGAGTTTGACATACTGTGTCGAAGTTTTGACTATAATACTGATGCCCATAAGCTCAAGTTGTTTCCTGCAACACTGAAAGAGTCAACATTACGATGGTTCATGGGCTTAGGAGCCAATGCAATAGGTACCTGGGATGAGATGCACACGTTGTTTCTGTAGAAATATAAAGACTATTGCAAAGGAAGTGACCCAAAAGGAGATAATATCTTTAGGATGTCTCAAAAGGAAGATGAAACATTGGAGGATTATGTTTCATGATTTTTGTACACAATGCAAAATAATCCCTAGCATGTACTGGCAGAGGACTCATAGAAGCTAGTCTTTTTGAGAGGGGTAAATGACAACTATCTGGAAGCATTACATTTGATGGCTGGTGGAGACATATCCCATTCTTCTTGGAATGACCTCAAGAAAATCTGTCAAAACTACTCAAGGTCAACTATGAAGAAAGGCAGAGGATACCGGACCACAGTCACAAAAGGGATTGGTTCAGGCGTCTCAAAGCTAGAGATATCCAATTTTCTTGTGGATTTCAAGCAAGATATTATAAATGATGTAGCTACACAACTTGACACAATGACTGCCAAGAAGAAGCATGCAGAAGCTGAAACACAATTGGCTGAGTACTATCCACACTGCCACAAATAGAAGCAAGACTACGGATGTGAGCTGGTAGCCAATCTGGAAAACCAACATTTGCCAATTGGCTACATGAAGATAGAAGGAGACAATGATCAAGTGTTCTTCGCCACTCAATGGTGACCATGGGCTTCACGACAAGGTATGCCACAAGATCCTCTACAATTTTCAAATTTTAATAATAATCAGTGGCAAAACCAAAATTATCAAAAAAATTCTTAGTACTCTCAATCCTAATGGCCAAACCAATAGAATAACCAATGGCCAAACTAGCAGAATAACCCATGGCAAATTCTGCAAAATAAATAGTGGCCTAGTCAGCAGAATCAATGGCAACCACCGCAGGGGAACTGGCAGCAAACTAACCAATGGAGGGGGCCTCCACAGTGGCCTAACCAAAATTTTGGCAGTCCATAATTACCTCCTCCAGTGCAACCACCTACAATAATGCCACCTCCTGTAGCAACTAATGCTAATCCAAAGCCTACCCAATTGCCTGCTCAACCACAGCCAAATCCAAACAATAAATAGTAGCAGCAACAAGCATACACTACTGACACTCAGCAGTTCCCTACTTATTCTGTAGAAATAGATGATATTCATTTTAGGTTCGGTACCACCCTACCCACACCTGAATATCCTATAATTACAGAAGTTGCAGACACTCCTGCAGCACTGCTTCCAGAAGCCACATTGCCAAATACCAGCCAGCCTACTGATATACCCAACAGAACTACTGTCCACACTTCAAATCCACCCTTTCCACAGAGGTTAAATAGAGAAAAACCTATACCCCAGGAGGAAGAAACATTTGATATTATTGAGCAGTTGAAAAATATGAATATTCAAATTCCACTATTTCAAGCTATCAAAGATATACTTGTTTATGGAAAGGCTATTAAGGAAGCATGCTTTAAGAAGCCAGGGTAGGAAAAGAAAGACCCTCAGATAGTGCATGTTGTAGGACAATTGGAAAATATCATGTTAGGAAAGGTGGTAATACCTAAGTATTCAGATCCTGGTAGTCCAGTAGTCGGCCTGATATTAAATGGACAGACTATGAAAAATGCTCTAGTTGATTTGGGAGCAGCAATAAATGTTATGACTAAAGATACAATGAATAGGCTAAGCATAGAAGGCTTAAGAAAAATAGCCATAGTGTTACAACTTGCAGATAGTGCAACTATTTCTCCAGAGGGCCTCATAGAAGATGTGATAGTAACCTTAGATTCATGGGAGTATCCTACTGATTTTCTCATCCTATCACCTAAAGTAAACTTTGCTGGCTATCCTGTAATCTTGGGAAGACCTTGGTTAGCCACTACTGATGCCAAAATTAATTGCAAATCAAGTAGAATGACTCCTTAAGGAACCTAGTGCACATACCATGCTGACCATTTCAAGTATACGTCCCTAGGTTGACAAGTTAAATGCACCTCATAACGGGAAAAATAGTCCTTAGATTGAATGAGCCATTCCTAAGAAAGGCCTTGAGCATGATTATTATACACCTATTGTGAGGCGGTTCAGTATGCATATAAAATTTTTAGAACCAGTAATTATCTATTGTGATAATATAAGTGCAATAAACATTTCCAAAAATCCAGTCATGCATGCTAAAACAAAGCATATTGCCATCAGGTATCATTATTTGAGAGAACAAGTTTAGGAAAAGGAAGTAATACTTGAGTATGTGCAATCAAAGGAACAATTGGCTGATATCTTCACCAAGCCACTTCCCAAGGATGCATTTGAGTACTTAAGAAAGAGACTAGGAGTCAGACCCTTGTCTACTGGTCAGTAAGCTGACTAGAAGGCTACATCAGCCTACATATTATCAGAATATCAATCATGTTGATGCAAGAAAAGAGATGGACTTCAAAGAAAAATATATACACAACAAGGTATTTATCTAATCCAAGCACTAGAGTTATTACTGATGGATTGGAAAATTCAAGGAATATATTATGGATAAAAAGGATCTATTTGGCATCACTGTCAAAAGCTTGTTTAACAAAGATGTTTGTTTGGCATTGCTGTCAAAGGGAGAGAATTATCTCATTATCATACTGATAAAGGGAGAGATTATATCTATTATCAACTCAGGAAGAGATCATATCTATGAAAGTATCCAAAGGGAGAGATGTAACAAGAAAGGGAGAGTACACACAAAGAGAAAATAATTGCTGACAAGAGACATCACAAGAAAGGAGAAAAGTTAAAGGGAGAGAGTTTGAAATAGAAGGAGAACACATCACATCAGAGAAAGAAATATTATACATCTATCTAGTGAAAGGATTGAAGATAGAAAGAAAGCTACAAGAATTAAGTCAAAGCTATTTGAGCTTACCGAAAGCCAGACATTTGTAATAGTTACATTAGAAAAGCTTGATGAAACTGTATATTTCATATTGTATTAGTAATAGTATAGTATGATAATGTAGTATGTTTCCGTCAATGCAAAAGGGAGAGATTGATGACATATAACTAATTGAATGTTTTAAGATGTTAAGTTGATGATCATGCAAGGCATTAAATCATTTAATGCATTTTATTGTCATTGATGTCAACTTCATATAATCTGTATGGTCATGGAAATACTACCAAAGACTTCAAAGAACCAATGAATCAAAGGCTATGCTATCAGTAATGCATACAAGTCAAGTATTCACTAAGTGACTATATACACCGCTAGAGTGCACACCAATGGTCAGAGTAAAAGAGTAGAGTCACACTATTACCCGACGAGAAAATGCACAGCATTACCAACGAGAAAAGTTAGAGTGTTGCTCGATGAGAAAAACACAGAGTAACCCGACAGAAATAATTTCAGTGTTGCCCAACAGAAAACACAAGGATGGAGATCTCGATGACAATTGAAGTCACACTGATGGAATAGTCAGTTATCACCGATGACTAACTAAAGTGTTGACTGACAGAATAGAGATTTCATAAATGACAAAATGCTTGGTTGTCAAGAGCTATAAATAGACTTAACAGATACTTATCATTGTTTTAATCATCTAGATAAAGCCAAAGATAAGTAATTTATTTAAATCTAATTTGTCTAGTTGGAAAGAAGATCTCTTAGAGATAAAATAAGAGTTTTCTTTAAATCTATTGGTGAGAATTTTGGATCACGCCAAGAATCAAGAAAGCCAAGAAAAGGTAAATCATGTCTATATAGATACAAACCAAATTCATTATGAATGGGTGTGTGGGGTGAAAAAGATAAAAGAGGGAAGATGCTAAAGATATTCTGAAGAAGAAGAAAGTCTTCATTCAGACCTGATCAATCAAGCTAAAGAAAGAGATATATTCTGTAGACACCGACAGACAATGAGATAGCATCACAAAGAAGAACAGTGTGGAGAAAAGGTATAGAATTGATTATATTGATCAGAGAGGTAAGACACTTACAATAGATCTAAAAATTTGTAATTGAGTTGTATGTATGAATAGATCATTAGTGTTTTGGTTTAACCATTGAAGCATCAATTCTCTTAACTGAGCAGGACTTAAAAGTATTTTACAATTGAGATACATCCTAAGGAGTATCAAAAAGTTTGTTCATGAAAGTAGCATTAGATATGCCCGATACCTATTGACAAGCCAAGTGAGTGTTTGATCAAGGATGGTAGAATTAGATGCTAGATACTAGGTGACAATCTATCTTTTAAATCCTCTAACAAGGTCACACCTAACAGTGTGTTTGTAACCTTTAATAGGGTTGGCTCCTAACAGAGCTCACTTCAGAAGAGTGAAAATTTTGGGTATCGGTCCCAGTGTTTTTTTTCCCTTAATACAGTTTCCATATTAAAAATCCATGTGTTATGTGTTTATGTTTCATTACTTTACTGTTTTACATTTCACATATGCAATTCTGGATTGATCGGTATACTCTGCATATTTACTGTATTTTGGTAAATAGTTAACTGCGTATTGGTAATCATACATAAGAGATATTTACAAAGTAATCCAACAAGTAGAAAATTGATATAAGTATTTCAAGGCATTCATCTTTTAGAACAGAAGATAACTTGACACATAATTTTTGGTTATAAGTTTTAAGGATTAATTTTGACACCACTGATTCACCCGCCCCCCCTCTCAATTATTACTAACACATTGGTGTGTCTATTTGAGACTCAGGTGTTTTCTCCTTTGCTTCAATGATTATATTGATACCTTGTATTAATTAAGGCATATTAATTGGTATTTGTGCATGTGCAACATTTGTAGTGTCCTATTCCTTTGTTTGCATGGTGGAAATACTTAAATCATCATCTGCCTTGACATTATAATCAAAATCACCTTGAGTGATATCTCGTATAGTGATGTCTTGGGTTTCACTTAATGATTGCAGTATCTGAGATATATCATCCATGGCCTTACTTGCCTCTATTGTCAATTCAGTGGGATTGACATCCTCGGTGTTGTTAACAAAAATATGCTCGGGGCTCAGTGTGGCCTCCTTCTCCTTGGTGTGTGTAGTCTTAGTTAAATCTAGTATCTACTCGGTGGATTAAAGATTTGAGTCCAAATATTATTGTTGTCCTTGTCAATATCTTCAAGCTTTTTCTCTAATACCTTGTATATTCTTGTTTTTTGCCAAAAAATTATTTTCATGCTCCTGCATTGTTGATTCAATTTCTTCGACTGTTGAGTCGGGCATGAAATTAACTAAGATTCTTTCTGTCATTTGTTTTTCCATATGCAATGCATATGTCCACCTTGCTGATATTTTATCTTGTAGATCCTTTGGAATATGAGTGCCAAATTGTAGAGGTACATATTTGTATGCTACCATCATCTTAATGATTTCTTCCTCTATTTTGTTCTAATCCTTAGTAGATAGATTTCCCCAGTGTATAATTTTAGGATTTGATATGCTACCTGTGTTGATGATTGACTCTACAATTTCATCAATTGTCTTTGGTATTTTGGCCTTTTCTGCTTGGATTCTTTGTTCTATTTCTACTTCTACAATATCATCCTTGCCCTCTTTTCCTCTTACTGATGAACCATAACTAATTAAATTTTTGAAGATATTAAGTTGATGATTACCAAGCTATAGAAAGTTAATGCAAGACATTAAATCAGTTAATGTATTGTATTTTCATTGATGTCAACTTGATAAAATCTGATTGGTTATATTAAAAGTGTCAAAGACTTCATATTACTAGAAAGATTAAGGTTATGCTATCAATAATGCATAAAAGATCACTATTCACTAAGTAACTACAAACACTGATGAACAATGCACCCCGACGGATAGAGAACCCTGAGAGGAAAGTCATAGCATTACCGATGAGTAGAATCACAAGCATTATCGATGAGCAGAATAATAGTGTTACCTGATGGATAGACAACCCCGACGGAGATGCTCGAGGAGAACTGAAGTGTTGACCAAAGCTAACAAGGAGTTAAACACCAAAAAGAACCAAAGTTCAGAAATGACAAAAGAATTAGTTGGAAAGATCTAAAGGAGGATTTAACTGGTTGTTAATCTTGTTTTCATCGACAGGTTAAAATCCTGAGATAAGAGAAAGATTTAAAGTTGTTTTATTTCAGTTTTCAAAGTGAAATCTATGGGATAAAATTGAAGTATTGTTTTAAAGCTAGATTGGCTAGAAGTGTGGATCATGCCAAGAACAAGAAAGTCAAGAACTGAGAAATCATGAAATCATGTCTATAAAGAGACAAGATAATTCATTATGAATTAGGGGTGAATACAGAAAGAAGATGCTAAAGAGAAACTGATGAAGAAAGAAGTCTTCAATCAGACCTGATCAATCAAGCTAAAGAACAAAGCTAATTCTGTGGACATCGAGCAATAGACAAGCATAGTATCACCAAGCAGAAAGAAATGAAACAAAGGTATTGAAAAGATACATTGTTTAGAAAGGCATTATGAGCTTACAATAGATCTAAACATCTACGAAGTATAGTTGTATGTATGAACAGATCATTTAGTGTTTCAATTTAACCATTGGATCAGAAAGTCTCTTAATTGAGTAGGATTTAACAATCCTATCTATATTGAGATACATTCTAAGGAGTATCAAAAGGTTTGATCTTGAAGATAGCATAGAGATGTCAGACACCAAGAGGAAAACTACATAGGGTTTGGTCATAAAATGTAGCATAAAGATTCCAGATATCAGGTAACAAACTATTCTATTTAAATCCTCTAAGAAGGTCACACCTAACCATGTGTTTTGTAACCTTTAACAAGGTTGGCTCTTCACTGAGCTCACTTCATAAGAATTAAAATTTTAGGTTACCGGTCCCAAGTGGTTGTTTCCCTTTATAGGGTTTCCACGTTAAAAATCCATGTTTCAATGTGTTTATGAGTCATTAGTTTATTTTTTTCATTACACATAACTAATCTGGATTGATCGGTAGACTCTAATAATTTACTGCATTTTGGTAATTGAAAGACTACTAATCGGTAAACAATAAGAATAAGGTTTAACAGTTAACTCCAAGGAGGAATTATTTGATAAGATTATTTCAAGGCATTCATCTTGTAGGACTGAAGATAACTAGAGGCTTATAATTGTCGTAATAAGTTTTTGGGTTAATTTATTGGAATATTTTTAAGGACACTAATTCACCTCCCTCTCAGTTATTCTAACAATTAGTATCAGAGCCTATGTTCTTAGAAGGAAGGTTTCAAGACCTAAGCAAAAGATCACAAGATGAGAAAATGAGATGTGCCCAAGTTGAATAAGGACAACTTTGCATCATGACAAAGTAGGATAAGACTCCACCTATCAGGTATTGGAAATGATGTTACTCAATACTTAGAAACCAAATATGTATTGCCTATAGGACCTCACATAGTTGAGCAATTAAAATAAAAGCATGAGCATAATTCTATGATGATAGAACTTGCTTCCTCACTCTCCGATGCTGAATTTGAAGATGTCAAAACATGCACCTCTGCAAAGAAAATATGGGATAAATTGAAGTTGATACATGGAGAAGATGCTAATGTACTAAGAGCTAAGGAAGAGAGCCTAAGAGGTAAATTTGATGACCTAATGATGAGAGAAGGAAAAAATATCACTCAGTACATCTGTAGAATAAAAGAGGTAGTCAATGCTATCCAAGGAGTTGGAGGCATGATTGAAGAAGATATAGTGGTAAGTAAAATCCTAAGAACCTTACTGCCTGTATGTGCTATTTGAGTATCTGCTATATAAGAAATGAGAATAGTAGAAAACAATAATTTCACTCTAGATAGTTTGGTTGGTAGACTGATTTCATTTAAGATGAATAACTTTTCTAACGGTGTATTACCATCTATTGAGTCTGCATTCAAATCTTCTTTGAAAATAAGTAAGTCATGTCATAAACACACTATGAGAAATAATAGTGAAAGTGACAATGATGACCAAGATCTTGATGAGATTGAAGCACTAATGGCTAGAAGATTGTAGAGAGGCAAAGGTAGATAAATGGTAAAATACCACTTGTGTGTTTCAATTATAAAGAAATTGGACATTTTGTTGCTAGATGTCCTTACAGAAGAAAAGATGATAGAAGTAATGATAGATCATTTGAAAAGAAGCTTGATAGAAGTGATAACAAAGATTACCAAAGAAACCAACAATCTGACAAAAGAGATACCTGACACTACAAGGACAAAGGGAAGAAAGCTTGTTACCTGGCTGAGAACAGAGATGGAGATACTAACACCGAATCTGATGAAGACATTGAGATGGTATTTGTGGCCATGAAGGTTGATTCAGATGAAGAAGAAAGGTATGTAGAGAATGCACTCATATCTAATGTTAGTAAGAATGATGTATGGATTATAGATAGTGGCTGTTGTAACACCCCAAAATTGGCACCTAATAATCAATCAATTTTGGTGCATTTTCTTATCTTCGAAGTCCTATTGTATTAGGCAAATTCTTCTCCTAATTGACTTTAATTGACTAAGTTTCAAATGCAGAAAACCCAAATTTGCATAAATCTGACATTACACTCAATTCCTATTTCTCAAATGATTATTAGCTAAAATACCTATGATTAATTGATTTAATCCTAAAGTCCTAAGTGTTTTTAATTAAATCAATTCTACCCCCTTTGGATAATATACATAAAAGGAATTGAAAGGTTATTTAATTAATTGAATGAATTATCCTCAAAAGGGAATTCCATAATTCCGTATGAAAAGACACTTATGTGTCAATAATTCATTCTTTTATTTTAATAATCTTTGCTTATTTGTCTCAATTGGAGAATGAAGAGACAACAATTTCTTTTCAAGAAACTCTTCATCCTCTCTCTTTGGTTTTCTATAAATTGGATCTCTTTTCTTCATTGTAGGAGACTTTTTTTTTTGAGCATCATTACTATAGGAAAATTTAGCTTTGATTTCATGCTTTTAGCTTACTTTCTTGC
The DNA here is from genome assembly GCA_018584345.1 of Thuja plicata. NCBI lineage: Eukaryota > Viridiplantae > Streptophyta > Pinopsida > Cupressales > Cupressaceae > Thuja > Thuja plicata. Next base: position 183,037 of record MU224583.1, on the reverse strand, counting down.
ATAATTAGTATAATTTTCATTGGAATTGAACATTGTTTAGCTTTCATTTATGATCAATTTGTACGGGCTAACAATTCAATCTTATGCTTTAAAATCTTTCTAGATTCATTTGCTAATCAAATTCTAGCTTAAAAAGAATTCCTTTCTAGATTACAAGTACTTTCCTTTCTATATTAGAAGCATTCAATTTCTTAGCTTAATTGCACTTTTACTTCCATAGCTTAATTGCATTTCATTCTTAGACTAATTGCACTTCAGTTTCATAGCTTAAATCATGTCTTAATTCATAGAATAATAGCATTTTCTCATGAACTACACAAGTACATCATCACTGCTACGGATTACTTTACTAAATGGGTTGAAGTAGTGCCTCTCAGTATAGCTGATGGAAAAGTTGTAGCTATGTTTATCCTAAACTACATTATTTGTAGGTATGGTGTACCTTCCTCTATTATCACTGATAACAGGGGACAATTCAAGAATAAAGATCTGATAGATTTATGTGCTAAGTTCAAGATCATCCAACATTGGTCTTCTATTTATTACTCCCAAGGTAATGGGAAAGATGAAGCTTCCAATAAAACAATTCTTAAGATCCTGCACCGTACGGTACACAAGTCTGGAAGGGATTGGCACCTCCAGATAAATCTGGCTTTATGGGCCTATCACACCAGTATCAGAACTCCAACAGGGGCCACCCCCTTTGCTTTAGTCTATGGCATAGATGTTGTACTGCCTATTGAGGTTGAGATTCCTACATTGCGAGTCTCTCTGAAAGGCCTCATCACAGATGATGACATCAAAATATCTAGGCTTCAAGAGCTTGAGTTACTAGATGAACGTTGAAAGGTGGCGTTCGATCATCTCAGAGCATACCAAAAGAGGATATCAAAGAGCTACAATAAAAAAGTTTGACCAAGAGACTTCCAAATAGGTGATCTCTTCCTGAGAGAGAATCCTAAAAATCAACAATAGCGGACTCAGAAAGGGAAGTTTGAGCCCAACTGTCTTGGTCCTTATATCATTACTGCAGTATTTGGGTCCGGTGCTTATCAACTCTCCACTACAGAAGGTGAACCACTCAAAGAGCCTATCAACGCTCTTCACCTAAAGAAATTTTACATTTAAGATATCTTCTACATGCTCGTGTACATACTTTATTTCTGAGAAAATCCTAAAAATTGTAAAATGTCCTAAAAAAATGATCATCTTAGTGAAAACCTGGCAAACAGGCACTTTGATGTATCTATTATCTTGGTGAAAACCTGTCAAACAGGCACCTTGATAATATCAAAAAAAATGAAAAATTCAAAAATACAAAAAAAAATAAAAAATGAAAAAAGAACAAAAAAATTGAAAAGCTAAAAAATAAAAAAAAGTGAAAAAGAGAAAAATGTTCCATTGATGAAAACTTGGTAAATAGGCATCATGGTAGCAAATATAGAATTTCTGCCAAGATGGTGAAAACCTGGTAAATAGGCACCTCTTGTTTCGCAATGCATTATCTATCGCAGCATGTCTTGGCTTTCTTGTAGTTTGCTTTCCTGCTTTAGTTCGCTTTCCTTCTTTAGTGTGTGTTTCGCTCTTAGCCATCTTCGAGATTTTGCTCGATCTCCCATGGATTGAAACTGGTTATTCTTGGGGGCATGTCCCTGGTCTAGGGGGCATTGTCTTATCTTTTTTGCATCGGTCACTAGTGGTTCTCACTGGGTCTGCCTGCCGATGCCTCGTGGCGCTTCATCTCTTCTTGAGACTCTCTTTGCATCATTCACCAATGGATCTCACTGCATCTACCTGCTAATGCTTCGACCTTGTTATCAAACTTTTCTTCTTGAGAATCTCTTGTGACAGTCACCAGTGATCCTCACTAAGTCTGCCTACTGCCGCTACATTGCTGAGATTTCTTGCATCGCGCCGCTATCCATTGTGGCTTTGCTTCGATCCATTCATTACTTGGGGGCATGGCTCCCCATTTTCAATCGCTCTTTGGTTTACACTTGAGTCAGTAATCTTGTCAGTCCTGAAGGACAACTCTCTACTGGCACAAACTGGTGTTTCTAAACACCTTAATCAAATAGTGTTTTTCAACACTCTCTTTGGACACATCTGTGTTTTTCAACACACTTCGGATATCTCGCGACGTAAACATCTCTTGATAGAAATCAAACACATTGCACTCACAAGAACAACAGTGTTTCTCAACACCCTAAACATAGACACATTCGTAAAAATTGAAACATGCTGAGATATGATTGACTCTTTCGTAGTATGTTGTCTGCTCTTATGAATTTCATTGATATTTTCTTTGTCTGCTGCTTGTTGGTGTGGTTTCAATGATCCAGCAACGTCAAATAAATAGGGTGTATGTGATAAGAGCTTCCGCATTAAGGTGGAAAAGCCTCACATCCCTTGATCTTGTTTATTTGTACGCCAAGGGGAGGTTGGAACTATCTCCTTGACTGTTATTGTTATGCTTGTTTACTTGTGAACTGTTACTATATCAAACTAGAAACAATGTTTAGGTCACCTTGGCTTTTGTGCCTTTGGTGCTTACATTGGTTTCCTATATTTTATCTGATGAAATTCATATTCATATTCTTATGGTCATAGCGGCACCAGTAAGGATTGTATTGACTCTGATGATCCAAAGCACCCGATGATGATAAATACGATGAGTCCAACAACCAAAGTCCTAGGCTTGCATCTGCATTGTAGGCTTGCATTCGCATTTTAGGCTTGCATTGTAGAAGTTTTGGTTCTCTCTTCATTTGTCTTCTCATTCTTCAAGGTCCTCATCTTTCATCATGGTTCTTCTCGACTGCATGAGTGTCTGATCCTCATTCTTGATCTTCTTGCGCGTCCTTCTTTGGCTAGTATATGTTGTATATTGCAAAGACCCTATAAGAGATGATTAGTACCATTGTATTCCATTCATTGCATTTCCATAAATCCATCTGCATACATATATATCCATTTTCCATTTGCATCCATTATAAGCATAACTCAAATCATACACAATAGTTATCCATCTAACATTTACCATAGCATTTTCATACATCCATAAAACACATGCATAAACAATTTTCATTCCTAATCCATACATCTAAATCATATAGGAAATCATCTCATATGCAAATCTAAAACAATATATACACATGTACAATGATGCCAAAAAATTGAGCTCATATATATATCAATCGGTCCAAGTATACAAGGGTGCTACTCAAGCACAATGGGTCAAAATGGTGATACAAACTACATCACAACCTAACCACCTGGAGGAGGTGGAGGTGGGGGCATCCCCTACTGCTGTGGTGGTGGACCCGCTGGAGGTGGTCCCACTAGAGGTGGTCCTACTGGAGGTGGTCCCTGTGGGACAGCCCGAGCGCTAGCATACTCTGAGAATGGAAGAATCTGATCTACAGCCTCAGGAATTGCAAGAGTATATGCTGCATAGTAATAAGATACCCGAGCAGCCTCGTATCTGATATCCAACTGTGCTCTCGATAGTGCCTCACGTAGCTCTCAGACCTCCCGGTCCCGCTCAGATATCCATGTATCTCGGATGACCACCTAGATATTAAGGTCATCTCGCTCCCTTTGTGTCTATCTCACTCTCTCCCTTGCTCTACGGAGAGCCTCTTGTAACTGGGCCACCTGGCTGCCTGCTAGAGTGTCAGAAGGAGCTGCATCGGCCATGGCAGTGTCATCGCCCTGCTCCGTAGCTCTATCCTGGCCACCACTAGGGCCAGCACCTGCATCTGATCCCATAGGCCTCGTAGGAATGGCAGTCTGCTACGTTCGTGGCCGTACCACTCTATCCTGCTACTGTAGAGGTGGTTGCTGTGGCTGCTATTCTGGAGGAGGACCCTACTATGCCTGCTACTATGGTGGTGGCTACACCACTGGAGGAATCTGGCCCACCGGCGATGTGAACCTCAAAAATGGATGTGCTAAGAGATGATCTATATATGCAGGATTCACACCTGCATCTGTAACCGCTGCCATGTAATCCCACCGAGATGGCGGTACCCGGGCATCTATCATGCTGCGCCCCTTATCTAGCACTCTCTGCCACCCCTTCTTCATCTCATTAACGAATCAAGCATATGTACAATACTCAAGAGACACATCTTGTGGCCTCCCAAACTGGCGCAACACTTGTGTAAGCAGGAATCGCTCGATGACTGCAATGGTACGCCCTATCAGAGGGTGCGAACATAACATGTATGACAACTCATGGCGAGCATCATCCCAGACCTCAGTAGCAGCCCATGGTCACCATATGACTGCAGCCATATCATCTATCTATCCCCGCCACTGCTCAGTCTTACCCAGTGTGGGCTGGGTCATCGGACTGGTGTATCTATAAATATATGGCTCTAGTGGCTGCCGTGTATCCTGAAAAATCGGCCTACATACGGGAAGGTGCTCCTAGGCCCAGATCTGCAATATGACTACACCCGCTACCATAGTGCGGGCACCTCGATACACCACCTCGTGCATCTCATGATACATCTAAGAAAGTATACACTCGCCCCATCCATATGTCATTGCAAGAACATCTAGCATCTTCTGGAGCATGATGCCCTAGCCACACTCCAAACTATGCTGACCACGATCAGGTACCAAATGACAACTCAAAAACAGCACCAGAATGACTGCCAATGGATGATCCTGGCCATAAGTGCGTATCAACTCCTCCCAGGAGATAGCTCAGCCCAATACCAACTGATCCTAAAATATGGCCCTCAAGGCCTATGTCCCATCTCTCGACCGCGTCCAATACTCAACGCGAGCTCCATGGAAAGGTACCCTCAGTATCCGGTATATATCCTCCGGCGTCACTGTCATCTCTCCTAGAGGCAAGTGGAAGGTATTCATCTCCGAATGGAAATTCTCAACTAAAGCACCAAGTAATCTGTGATTTAACCGAATATCGAAAACATCACACAAATATGTCAGTCCCAATCCATCAATGTGGGCCCCGTCAGCATCTGATAACCTCTGCAGTAGCTCACCCATAACAGGATGATGAGATATAAAACCAATATCTGGGAGATCGACCTGCAACACAAAGGAACAAAATGAGATCAGTACCTCAACAATGATTATTTTGAAAGCAAAAGACAACACATGCAGCTACGAAACTCCTCAACACGCAATCCAACTGGTTGACTCTGCGATGCAAGAAATTAACTTTTTTTTGCTCTTTTTCCTTTTCTCATGCGAGAAAACTATTTTCTTGCGTAAGGAACCTCTTTTGCAAGAAAGTTCGTGTGAAGTGAAACTTCCTTTGCGTGCGAGATTCTAGAAATCTCGCACGTCTTGCTCTCAAACTTCGCGCGAGCTTTCATGAGGGGCCCGCGTGCGGAAACCCCAAAGCACGCGAGAAAATAGTTTTCTCGCGCAAAGGGCGATCAGCCCCAGCGCAAGGAAACTGTTTCCTCGCGTGACACTTGGCAAAAATTGACCTAAAATGCTTAAAATGTGCTACTAATGATGAAAATGGTAATTTTTTTGTAGAAATACAAGATCAGGTTACGAATACTCACAGGTGCGTCATACTCCGCTGGTCGGTTGTGCCGTCTGGTGTGCTCAAATCGATGCGTATGTATGGGAATGCTCTCAATATTAGCTGGAACTCTCACCATCTCTAAAGTCAAAGGTGAATAATGATTTGAAAATGACCCCTCCGGGCCTTATATAGCCTTTGACCTAATTTTTCAAAGTGCTCCATTTTCTGTGAAAATTGCACCCTGGGCTAATTGGACCGTTCTGGATCCATTTTCGTGATCGAAATCAAAATATGACACTCCTAAGTAGCTCAAAATCATGTTTTGGGAGTGACGTGATCGGACACTTGTGCAGTCACTCTTTTGATGCTGGTTTCTTGTCAGGTTTATCTCTGGTCATCATTTTCTTAGCTTCTGCAATCTTATCATCAAAGTCAACTCTCATCAATTCTATTCAACTATGGTCAAACCTAACCAATAAGACCTCTCGATCGCTCTAAAAGGATTATTCTCTCTCTTGATCTATCTTTTTTTGTGATTTCTGACTCTCATCTTTATGATGTGTCTTCTTTCGATTTCGCTCCCGAGGGGGCAGGATGATTGCATCATTGAACCTTTTTGCATTATTCTCAAATCAGTCTGAATCTAAAGTCCTCACCGCTAGGGGTATCTCATCACTTGGGGCATATTCAGTTTTTCATACCTTATGGTCAAAATTGGATATTCTATGATCTTGAATCTCACATCTCATCATCTATCTTGCTAGGTATCTGAGCAATCTAACTCAGATCCTCAAGGATCACACTTCATTCTAGGAGACAATCCTAAATTGATTATCTTTTGAGACAGGTATTGGGGCAATCTAACCCTGATTCCT
>MU224583.1:146428-159081 GCA_018584345.1 Thuja plicata | reverse complement strand
AGTGATGGACAGTTCATCATCATTGTTGTCAAGTTTGACACCCATAACAGACTTAGACTCATGGGGAGTAAATAAGTAAGGGGGAGTATATAATCTGAAGGAGTCATGAAAAATAGATCAGATATTGTAGAAGAGATGTATATGAAGAAGAGACTTAGTGAATTGGTTAGCAACTTTACACTTGATCTTAGTTCACTCAAGGTCGGTCAAGCATCCTTGAAAGAGTTTGCGGCAAAAGGCAGAGAAGATAATATCAAAAGAGGAGTAAAATAATGAAAAAAATATGGAGTCTGTCATATGATCAAGGTCCTAGCATGGACTTGGAGAAGATGGAGAAGCTACAATATGCATTATGCGCCCATCTACAGATTATTGCATTTTGGGAGAAAGAGATCCAGAAGTTGCAGATTGCATATCCAGATGTGTATGCTGAGTAAGTACATAGAAGTGTTTTTTAGCACCTTTGTCATTAATGTCAAAGGGGGAGTAGAGTATGAATAATATGGACTCTGGTATATGATAAGAGGGAGATATAAGATAGAGAGTTTTTGTATAAGAGTACAGATAGTAACTTTGCCATATTTCTTTGTTGCCATTAATGACAAAGAAGGAGATTGTTGGCAAGTTGAATATACTAGTGTATATGAATCTATTTAGTGTTTTCATTATGAAAAAAAATTAATATGAAGTGTTGGAGTTATCACACATTATCAGAAGATCAGAAATTGGCTAAGTACATAAGACTGGACAGTTAGCACAGTACTAGAAGAACAGAGCATCCGTACACATGCATATGACCGAGTTAGGGCATGTTCCTTTGAAGATAAGCTTGTAAGTATGTATTCATGCTAATTCTAAGAGAGCATGATTAGATGTACAAGTATGAAGAAGATACATTTAGTTGAAGAGGTACAGCCAGTGAATGCCAGAACAAGACAGGGATCATGGAAAGAGCCGATAGAGATTGTTTTGGTATAGAATTTTCACCTATCCTCAGGACTTTCACCTTTGGATTAGTGATTTTTAGTGATCTCATAATGTGTGGTTAAAGGCACATGACTTGATTCATCCATAGAAAGAAGTTAGAGCTAATTTGGCGAAGCGGACTGTGTGAAGAGATGTGTTTGTTCAGTTTGAGTAAAGCAATTGTAATTGATGTTGCACCGACTTAATGAAGGTTTGCATTCTTAGTTAAGTGATCAAGATAGATGTTAAAAGGTTTCCTAAAGCCAAAAAAAAAATTTCCCTTGACGAAGTACTTATAGAAGTTCATTTATGATCAGAGAAGTTGCGAAAGCTAGAGATAAGAAAAGAAGAGCAGAGTGTTAAAATAGAAAAGCTATATCTGTCATATGTTGATGATATAGATATTGAAGTAGAAGATTTTAGAGTGAAGATAAGATTTTTATATTTCTTTACAAAAGGTTAAAGAATAAACACACAAAAGGAACTGATCAGACAAGCAATGTCACAACAGCAGTTCACCTTGTAGATACAATGTGTATCAAAGATCGAGAAGCTTGTAGCTTTCACCATTTAAGCAATGAGCTCTTGGACAGTGAGTCCTTGGATAGTAAGTCTACAAACCCTAATAGGGTTACTTTAAAATCCTCCTAACAGGGTTTGACCCTTAACAAGGTCACTGTACTTCATACATTGTATAGACAACTCCTAACAGTGTTAAGGATCTTCTAACAAGGATCATAAGAAACTAGTACAGAATGTTTGTGGGTACTAATTCCCACCAGGGATTTCACCTACATTAGGTTTCCCTGTAATCATATTTGGTGTTATGAGTTGTGTATGTTTATCTTACTTGCATTGATATTTAGTTCAGTACTTAAGCATTAAAGTTAAGATTCAAGATAATAAGAAAAAGTTATAACCCCTTTCAGTGATCCTAATCCTATCATTTTCTTGTTCTTTTGGTTTCTAGACTTGCTTTATCATTTTCCTGCATTCATGAGATGTGTGGCCATGCATGTTGCAAGTAGAACAATTTTTTTCCATTTAGTATTTCTTCTTTGGTTTGTTCTGCTTAAATCTCCATTCATGTGCTTTGTGTCCATGCTTATTACAGTTATAACAATTATCTATAAATGTAGAAGTAGTTTTAGGAATACCTTTTGCTTTTCTCTTGCAAAGATTTGATGTGTGGCTTGGTTTTCCATAGTTATTACATGAATGCTTCTTTGGTCTTGGATTTGAGTAGACATTCATTTGATCAACTCATTTTGATGATTCTTCATGCTTGGTATACCTTAAACCGATATTTTTGTTGAGTCTTCTTTGTCCATTTAGAAATTCATCCATTATTTTTGTACTGTCTTCAGATTTATTGATCATATCATTATGCTATTGTTGAATCTTTGCTTCATGCTTCAGTTTCTCATTTTCTTCTTTTAGTTCACCAATAACTTCAAATTTTCCATTAAGTTCTATGTTCAGTCAATTGGTCTCGTGACTCATAACACCTATTTGATTGGTGATCTCAATGTGATGTTCAGTAAGTCTCTATATCTCAGATTATTTTTTTTACAATTTTTCAGTAATCTTCCTCATGTCATCAATAGCTAATGTTCTTTCTTGTTCAGCTTGTCTTGCATTATTCATAACATCAATCATTTTTACCATTTGTGTCTCTTGACCAATCTATAGTACTTTCAGTTTTTCAATCAGATGTTGATTTATTTCATATAGATTTATAATGCTTCCTTCAAATGTGTTAGATGTATTACCAGATCCATATCTAGATGAATCAAATAAATCAAGTATATCTTCTTCATGATAGTCAGTTTCAGTGTAGCGATATGCCGTGACTTTTCTTTCAGCCAATAACTCTTTCATTTTGATTCTTGTTTCTTTGTATTTCTCAAAGAAAATATGTATTTGCAACTTCTGATTCTCAATATTTTTATCGAGCTTATACCTTTCCATTGTATGATCTTTTCTCTCAAGTGATTTAAACTTTTCCAAATAAGAGATCTAGCTCTGATACCAATTGTTGGAATAGAGGAAGGGTGTGTACTGAGAGGGGAGGGGTGAATCAGAACCCTTAAAACTTTTTATCAATTAACCTTATTACTCATTGCTTGTATAACCGACCATTGTTGCTTTACTACCTCATGCATGTAATATCATAGAGTAAATGTAAATGCATGTAAACTAACATAGAAACATTCATGAAACTCATTTACTCATGACACAAGTATTGGGTAGCATAGAAACCCTTGTTAGAAGGTAAAAACTGTGGTGGGGATGAAACCCACAAAGCTTCATTATCTACAGAATGGAAGGTTCCGGCTAAGGCTACAAGTTGTGATCACTTCTCATGATCTTACCTTGTTAGGAGTAACATGTTAGACTTATTAGGTCTACTCGGTTAGTATATTTTAGCAACACAAAGTATGTGTGCACTCGATTAAGAGATTTACATAAAGACTGTTAAGTCCACCTTCTTGAAGGATTTTTCTATTTGCTACAATTGTTAGAGAGTAGAAAAAAATATAGATGACCTGATAGATTGCAATATTGAATTGTTGATTACAGATCCATTAATCTGATAAAATTGTATATCACCTATTGTGATGGATAATACCTCTATTCTGCTTGGTAGCCTTGAATTTAGTTCTTCATAACTAATTTCTTATTTATATGTTCTTCTACATGAAAACCTCTGTTTGATCCATAGATGTTGTTGTGTGGCTACAATCATCATATTTTTGATTGATTACACATCTATATATATAATGTGTTGACCTAATTAGGTTTCATGCTTTTCTTGAATAACTCTAAGATCAAAGTTTTACAACTTGACCTTGATCTTCTAATTTGCATGAATACAACCAGTTAAACTGATTAAATCCATCAATTACGCTTTTCTTGATCCTCAAGAAACAGTTGTCCAACTAAGAAAAAAGCTATTTTAAAGAATAAACTATTTTAGCTAGTGTGTAGTATAGATCCACTTTTCTCAGTGTTAAAACTGTCTCTCGGTTAGACTGGTGCTCAGTGCTATCTATGCTTCATTATGTCTTTGTAGACTGATGCTTGGTTATATCTCTATAGACTGATGCTCGGTTGTGTCTTTGTTCGGTTATTTCTCTGCATGGTTGATATACTTTCTTGGTGTACTAAGTATTTCGATGACCACTATGTTTGGTGAACACTATGCTCAGTGATCACTGTCACTCGGTGAATGCTGACACTCGGTGAAATGTGACCAACCAAAACTTTCTGTTGTAATACTAATGACAACATCTGATCCTTTAAGGATTATATATATATATATATATTTTTGGTGATGAAGGTTTGTAGGTACTGGTCATCAACCTTACTTGGCTCCATTGGTTTGAGGATGCCCTCAAATTCTCGATGATTTTTGTTGTAGAGGGGTAAAAGTACAAATCTGTGTCACACTTTTATAAAGGAAAATGTTAACAACACCAAAACTATTCAACTTCAACCACATAAAAGTGACATTTTGGTTAAGAAGTTTGAGATGATGTAAACTGATGAAATGTATAAAAATAGATGAAGTTTATGCCTATAATTTTTAATATTTTATTTGAACAAAAATTGATATGTTTTTAAATAATTTAGAGCCAATCATTCAATTGCTGAAAATACTAAAAATAATTGGGTCTATTTCCCACCAAGAAACTATATGTAAATAATATTTTTCCCTTTGATTTGAAAATATGTTTTAGATGACATATATAGCTAGTACATGAAAAAATAAAAATTTGGTTTTTGATTTATATTTTGTCTGTTATAAAAATTCAAAGTCAAACTTATCTGAAATCGACGGTTTTTTATCTCCCACCATATTTTCCCTATCAAATCTATGCCCCAAAAAAATAAAATTACATATTCTTGAAGATGACTCTCTCCTCTAGTGAACCATATATATTTTTTGATTGTTGTGATATGATTTGCAATTTTTTTTCTTTTCCCGAATCATTGTGTGCTTGAATTTTGAAATACCTACTTGAGATATTTTGTAATTATAATATATTATATCAAATCAAAATGCTATAAAAATTATATGAGCATGTTCTTGACTCCGAGATCTACAAAAAGGTATTTTTAGTTTTTTCAAAAGGTTGAGTTTTGATGGAGGAATTAGTTATAGAAGTCATAAGTTTTATAAGTTTTAGTTTTTTGTTGATTTGACTGCGACATAGGATGCCACCTAAGGGGTTTTGGTCGATCCTATTCCAGCCAAAACTATTCTGACTGAAATTGGTTTGATAGAAACCCATGTGTACATATAAGCCAAATATTTTATCATCTACCATATTTGGAATAAAAATACTAATGGGGTTTTGGATAGAATTATTTCAGTCAAAAACACCCTACCACGAGGATGCTACATGGCTCTCACATTGGTTCGGCCAGAACCCTTCCTACCAAAACATTTTTGGCCAAATTTTTTTTTTTTTATCCTAAAGTGTGACATAGGTTTGTACTTTTACCTAGAGATAGTACTAAGGCCCATGTAGGAGCCTTCCTTTGCTATTATCCTATTCAGGAATATTAGGGGTGTTTCTTTGCCAGTCAGCTATTGGGGTGACAAACTCATATCCAGTCAGTTGTCGAGCTGACAATATCCACCTCTCTTGATTGGGCATGGTTGTGGATGATTCCTTGTGGTCCCTTAGTTTTGGTTATATGATTTTTTTATTCATTTCATGTATTTATCTTTCTTGGTATGATTCTCTATTGATCTTTGCTATGTTGTGTTTTAGGAATTCATGCTCAGTTAGGATTTGAGCTTGAATTACTTTGTTGATTGTGTTTGACCTTGTTTGAGACTTTGGTTATTTGATTGGTATGCCCTCTTAGCGTACGTGGTTTGATGATATGCCTTATGGAACATTTTTTATTATTATATCTACATGTGTGTAATATTAAATTATGGTTATATTTCAACCTAATAGATTATGTTTTGGCGTGCGTGCGCACACACACACACACACACACACGATTGAAATATGATTAGATAAACCTCATTTTTGAATCAAGTCATCACTTCTTCTTCATCAAATCATCATCATTCCATTCTTGGAAAAAATAAATCAATATTGGACTTAGTCAATCAAATCAAATCCAATCTTTCATTCCTTCATCATCGTTAGGTTGAAATATCTTAATCAAATGTGTTTCAAAACTTCATCCCTAGTGAACACAATATTGCTTATAGAACATCAATCCTTATTAAGAAATAAAATCCATTAGTATTGTCTTATTTTTCTCAGGATCACAAGTCTATCACCAAGTAGAAGACATTATCTAAACTCAACCCCTTCTGTTTACACCATCATAAGGTCTTGTCTCACCTAGGTTTTCATCCAAAAACCATAGAATCCAATTCAAATCCAAATCAAAACAAAACCAAATCAAATCAAATCAAATCACCCAAATCATTCAATAAATCAAATCCAATAAATTCCAAACCTTTTTCTCCTAAAATCATCATCAATTCTAAAATTCTTCCTTCATCAATCATCTATCTCCCTTCATCTTCCCTTTTGAGGTTACCATTGCAAGGTAGTTACTCGAACCCAAGCTAAAAACATGAGGCAGACACATTTGAACACCTCTCATGATGATGTGAATCCTTTTTCTCATCCCTTCTTCCAAGGAGAAGAAGTACACACTAAAGACATAACCAATTCTCCTAAGGAGAATGAACTAGTCGATCAAGATGAAAGATCTACCCAAGTGAAAAATTTCCTCAGTGATCCATATAACCTAGAGATGGTTGAAAAGGCCATTAGTCAAAATGGTGGAGATATTTTCATTAACCTTATCAAGAATGGGGTCACGGTACCCGCTGATTTTGATGAATCTCTCCTTGTTAGAAATGTCATCAAGGCTATAGCCGCTACGAACACAGCCTCAACATCAAATGCAACATCATCACAAGACAAAGGGAAGACCACTTCTAGTGGAACCTGTACATCACTCCCCACATCAACTTCACAGCCATCATTTCAATTAATATGGGAACAAATTCAAAAAATTATTAGTTTATTTCCCAACATTACTTCACACAATAGCACTCATACCACAACTAATGCTACTATTGACGCGGGTGCTACTATTTTCAATATCAGGCACACTTCCACCCTCTTGTCTACAAAAGAAGTCTCATCATCACCATTCACATTCCCATCATTTTGTTTTAAGGCATCCACTCAAAAATCATCCTGAGCTTATCACTATACACCTCCTCATACGGTTGGCATGTCCTCAAAAGGCTTCTCAACCTCACAATTGAGAGGTGGACAATCTCTTGGGCCATAATTAACATCTTACAATGACCTTGATTTGGCCCAAAAATTTAATGAGCCCAAGAATCTCGTACAAAACCTACAAAATAGAGGGAAGAAAGAGTTCTCTTTTTAAGACATATGTCCCTACCCATTTGACAAATCAATCATAATGCAACTATTTCCTCCAAATTTTGAGATCCCAAAGTTTGAGAAATAAAAAGGTGAATCATGCCCACTCCAACATCTTAAATAATTATATATTTAATTTCAAGAGGTTTCCTACAATAAAAATTAACTAAAGAGACTCTTCACTAGGATTCTTGGTGACCCCTCTTTGGAGTGGTTTATGGCGCTCCCTCATGGTTCTATATCAACATTTTCTGATCTCGCAGAATTTTTTTTTGCTCAATATTCCTACAACATAGAATATCAAGCATCATTAAGAGACCTATGTAATACCAAACAAAATAATGGAGAAATATTTTCTAGCTTCTTATAATGATGGAGACATATTGCAGATCACATTCCTTGCAAAATACCCGATAATCATTTAATCGATATCTTTACTAGAAATTTGGTATCTAAAATTTCATTTCAAGTAAAGATGTCTTATCCTGACACTTTAAAATCTCTTGTCAAGAAAGGAAAGAACATTGAAGGTGGAATTTTCCAAAAAGGTGCTATTAAACATTATACCTCTTCCATCAACAATGAAAAACCAAAGCTTTGGACCAAGAACAAAGGAGTTGTCAGTGATGGAGTGACAGATTCCAAACATGTCCAAACTATCTAGGCATCCAATCAAAATAATAACAATAATCAAAACAATAACAATAATCAAAAAAACCAAAAAAACAATTGTAATAACAATCAAAACAACAACAATAACAATCACAACAATTCTTCACAACAACAATTTCAATAGAAACCTTGAAATCAGTCCTACTTATTTGCTCACAAAAACAATGATGATGAAAACAATAACAATAATGCTAGACAACACCGTTAATTCACTTCTCTCACAAAACCGCTTGATGTGTTTTTTCAATTATTGGTGGATCAAGCCATGATGGTATATCCCAACACTTGATCATTTGGCTAAAATCAACCTAAGCCTGCTTGGTACAAAGATAATGAATACTATGATTATCATCACATATAGGGACACAATACCAAGAAGTGCATTAAATTGAGACATTTTGTTCAAGACCTCATAGATGATGTAAAAATTGAGTTTGAGGGGTAGAACTCATCATCATCCAATGCCAAACTAAAAGTATACAATGAACTTTTTCCTAAACATAATTAAAACAATGCATCTAATGTTGTTACTTATGACTACTCCATAAACAACATCATAGGTGACGATCGAACATGTGGAAGTATAGAAAAAATGACATCTTTGGTTTTGATGCTCTTTGTTGATGCATTGAAGAATCTGAAAATCATGTGAACACCCTCACGCTTAAAGGTGCCAGCTGCAACGCTACTACTTGAAGACCATGAGTTGTTTTCTAGGCTGCAAATAATCCATCAACTTCTGCAAATCCACTACCTACACCATCAATAGCTACGCGAACTACCTCACACTATGATTTATTGGCCCAATTAGGAAAAAATACTGCACATATATCAATCCTTGAGCTTTTGCGAATATCTTGTATTCACAAAGAAGTCCTCAAAAATGCTCTTAATGAATTCCTTGTCCCTAAAAAACATCAACGCATACCAATTCCAAGCTATTATCATAAATCTAGCAGCATAAGAGCATTTGGTATTCACTGACAAAGACTTCCAAGGCCCAAATCTCCATCACAATAAATCCCTTCATATTGAGGCCAAAATCCACTCCACTAAAATCAAACATGTTCTTATAGATGGCAGATCTGGCCTTAATTTGTGTACATTGAAAATGATTAGAAACATCGGTCTTTCTAAAGACCTCCTTTATGTAAATAAAATAATCATGATAAAATCCTATGATGATAGAGAAAGGGAGAGAAAAGGTTTGATCACACTCCCTTTACAAGTGTGCCTAGCCCTGATCGAAACAGTTTTCCACGTGCTTGATCTAGATCTGTCGTATAACATCTTGTTGGGATGACCATGGATACATGCTATTAAAGGTGTACCTTCCACATATCATCAATTTTTAAAGTTCCCACATCATGGTAGATAAATCATTATTCCTGAAGATCCTGAGCCCTTTCAGTATTGAAAGAGATTGCAAGGACGTCAGTCTAATTATTGTCCTCTAAATGAATTCTCATGACCTATTGAAGAGGAGAATCTTATCCCACCAAAGAGTACTGAAGGACCATCTGAAAACTATCAAGAATAATTCAAAGGAAAAGATAAATTTGTTGAAGAAAAGACTCCTGAGCCTGAAAAGAAAATAGCATTCACAGATCAAGGCCAAGGAGAATACAAGATTGAAAGTGCCATGTGTATTGGACAACTCCCTCTATCCCCAAAATCCTATGGAAAACCATCACAAATGAATCCTTCTAGAAAAAAGGCATCATGAAATGTAAAAAGATTAATTTTGAACATTGGGGATCCTTATTAGATGAACATATGGATTCTAATGTCCTAGATTGGCTATACAAAGAAGAATAAGAAAAAACAGTGACTTTTCCTAAGGATAAATATATCAAAGCCACTCCCATTTTTTAAAGCATGGGATATCATGGTACTAGTCTTGGAGCAAGAGAAACAAGAAGAATAACACTCATTACAACAAACATTTATCTACAAGGCAAAGTATTGGGCTCCTTAAAACCTAATACTAACTTTGCTAAAGACTATTTTTTAGATGAAACAAATTTAGACACTGAAGAGGAGTTCTTTGAAGTAGCCTTCCAATATATCAAAGATGACATTGATGACATTTCCCATGTCTTTACATCACTAAAGCTAACCTTTCATCCCATATCCTTCCCCTCAAAAACCCTGAACTAATTGACTGGGATCAGCTATTAGTAATAATTGAGAGGGGGGGTGAATTAGTGGCCTCAAATTTTTATCCAATTTAATCCACCAATCAATACTTCTCCAATTATTAAGTCCCTACAAGATGTATGCCTATGAAATACTTTGAAACAAATAATTTTCTGTCAGTTTACCTTGTCTGTCCTTATTCTCCTTGATAACTGATAGGTAGTAAACTGTATTACCGATACCCAGTAAATATGCAAAGTATACCAGTCAATCCATAAATGCATATGCAAAATGTAAAACAATAAAGTAATGAACCATACACATATAACAAAAGGATTTTAACGTAGAAACCCTGTTAAGGGAAAAAACCACTGGGACCAGTACCCCAAATTTTCACTCTTCTAAAGTGAGCCCTGTTAGGAGCAACCCTATTAAAGGTTACAAACACATGGTTAAGTGCGACCTTGTTAGAGGATTTTTGTATATAGGTTGTCATTTAGTATCTGGAATCTATGCTACCATCCTTGAATCAGTCTCATGACTGTCAATAGGATGTATGAAAATCTTACTAGCATTCTTGAATCAGCCTCCTTCTTAGACTGTCAATAGGCTTTAGGTAAGACCGGTGCTACTGTCATGAGTCAACCTTTTGGTAATCTGTTAGGATATACCTCAATTACAAAAGACTGTTAAGTCCTACTCTGTTAAGAGACTTAATGCTTCAATGGTTAAACTGAAACAAAATGACTTGTTTCTAATGCAAATGAATTGCAGATTTTCAGATCTATTTACTTACAATATCTTTTTGATCAATGCATCAATACAATTCCTTTGTACTTAACTATTTGTTCTCTATGATGCTGTGCTTTTCTATTCGTCGGTGTCTGCAGAATTCTTTAGCTCTCCCTCAACTTGATTGATCAGGACTGCATGAAGTTAATTCTTCATCAGTTTCTCTTCAGCATCCTCTATCAGTTCACTCCCCCATGTATTTGATGGCCTTCTTCACCTCTTTTAAATGAATTACGCTTGTCTCTTAAGTAGACATGATGCTCCTTAATTCTAGGTTCTTAATTCTTGATTCTAGGCATGAAAAACAATCCAGCCAAATTGATTTGTGGCTTTAACTCATGTTTTATCTCGTAGTTGTCTTCTTTCCAACTGTACAAATCATTTACTTAACTATGGTTGATTAAAACAAATCAAACAACTACTTAATTCTATCTTTTATCTCTGCCAGCTAGATATTTTGTCATTTTCTTATCTCTCTGTTCTGTCGGTCAACTCTGTAGTTTGTCGTTGGTGACAATGGCCAGTTCTATCAGTGTCACTTCAGTTAGCTTTGGGATATCCATCTATCGGGCATCATTGGATCTTGCTTGTCGGGAAACACTGTCTTCTTCTTGTCGGGCATCACTATGACTTTATCTCTGTCTTTACCGATGGTGTGCACTCTGCCGGTGTAGTCTGTCACTTAGTGAATACTTGACTTTTATGCATTGCTGAAAGAATAACCTTTATTCCATTGATTCTCTAAAGTCTTTGGCATTATGTATATGACCATACAGATGATATGAAGTTGACATCAATGAAAATACAAACCATTAACTGATTTAATGTCTTGCATCATCTTCAACTTAATATAGTAAACCATTTAATCAGTTACATGTCATCAATCTCTCCCTTTGGCATTGATGGCGACATACTATATTATCATACTATACTATTGATAATACAATATGAAATACAATTTTTTAGATTCATCAAACTACCAAACAGTTTGTTTTGATAACTGATTAAATGTCTGACCACTGATAAGCTCTATGTAAGCTTGGATTTGATTCTTGTATCTTTCCTTTTTCTTCTTCTGATGTGTTGTGACCTATGTTGATGTCAATTTTATCTCTTTTGTTTTCAAATTTTATACAAATTCTCTCCCTTTGGATCTGATCTCTCCCTATTTGGAGTAATCTGATAATGAATAGTTTCTGATGATAATATGAATACATTCTCTCCATTTGACAACAATGCCAAAAAAATATTTAAATATCTGACATTCTGTCAAACAATTTCTTCTATCCATAATATATTCCTTGAATTTCCCTTATCCATCATCAATATAACAGTTTTCTCAGGTGCTCTGTTCTGATATATACCTCTATGTATATAGATGTAACTTTGAAGTTCAGCTTCTTCTTGCATCAATCATAAATGATATTCTGATAGTATATGGCTTGATGCAGCGTCCAGTCCTTTTACTGACTGATAGACATCGGTTTGACCCCTAGTCTTTTTCTCAGGTACTTAAATGTATCCTTGGGCAGTGGCTTGGTGAAGATATCTGCCAATTGTTCTTTTGATTGCACATATTCAAGTATTACCTCTTTTTCTTGAACTTGTTCTCTTAAGTAATGATACTTGATGGCAATGTGT
>MU224583.1:114124-133537 GCA_018584345.1 Thuja plicata | reverse complement strand
CCCAACAAGATGCATGCCTTTGAAATATTTGAAACAAATAACTGTCTGTCGGTTTACCTTGTCTGTCCTATTTCTCCTTGATAACCGATAAGCAGTAAACTATATTTACCGATACTCAGTAAATATGAAGAGTATACCAGTCAATCCATAAATGCATATGTAGAATGTAAAACACTAAAGTAATTAACCATACACACATAACACAAATATTTTAACGTGGAAACCCTGTAAAGGGAAAAACCACTGGGACCGGTACCCCAAATTTTCACTCTTCTGAAGTGAGCCCTGTTAGGAGCCAACCCTATTAAAGGTTATAAACACACTGGTAAGTGTGACCTTATTAGAGGATTTTCAATACATAGGTTGTCACTAAGTATCTGGCATCTACACTACCATCCTTGAATCAGTCTCATGACTGTCAATAGGCTTTATGCAAAATCTTACTACCATCGTTGAATCAACCTCCTTCTTAGACTGTCAATAGGATTTAGGTAAGACCAGTGCTACTATCATGAGTCAACCTTCTGGTAATCTGTTAGGATATACCTCAATTACAAAATACTGTTAAGTCCTGCTCTGTTAAGAGACTTTAATGCTTCAATGGTTAAACTAAAACAAAATGACCTATTTCTAATGCAACTAAATTGCAGATTTTCAGATCTATTTACTTACAATATCTTTCTGATCAATGTATCAATTCAATTCCTTTGTACTTAACTCTTTCTACTTTGTGATGCTGTGATTCACTGTCCATCAGTGTCTGCAAAAATCTTTAGCTCTCCCTCAGCTTGATTGATCAGGACTGCATGAAGTTAATCCTTCATCAGTTTCTCTTCAGCATCTTCTATCAATTTACTCCCCCATGTATCTGATTGTGTATTGACCACACTGGAATGAATTATGCTTGTCTCTTAAATAGACATGATTTTCCTTAATTCTAGGTTCTTTTATTCTTGATTCTTGGTGTGAAAAACAATCCACCCAAATTGATTTATGGCTTTAACTCCTGATTTATCTCGTAGTTATCTTCTTGCCAACTATACAAATCACTTACTTAACTATGGTCGAATAAAAACAAATAAAACAACTAGTTAAGTCTATCCTTTAGCTTTGCCAACTAGATATTTTGTCATTTTATGATCTCTCTGTTCCGTCAGTCAATTCTGTAGTTCGTCACCGGTGACAACTGCCAGTTCCATCGGTGTCACTTTAGTTAGCTTTAGGATCTCCATCCGTCAAGCATCATTGGATCTTTGTTCATTGAGAAACACTGGTTTTACCTCGTCAGGTATCATGTGATTCTTCTTCATCGGGCAACACTATCTTCTACTCGTCGAGCATTACTGTGACTTTAATCTCTATCTTTATTGATGGTGTGCACTCCACCGATGTAGTCTATCACTTAGTGAATACTAGACTTTTATGCATTGCTAGAAGCATATCTTTTATTCCATTGGTTCTCTGAAGTCTTTGGCATGATCATACAGATGATATCAAGTTGACATCAATGACAATACAAACCATTAACTGATTTACTGTCTTGCATCATCTTCAACTTAATATAGTCAATCATTTAATTAGTTATATGTCATCAACAATAATAGTCAATCTTGGCACAGAAGAAAATCCAAAGGTTACATATATTTTTGCATCTCTCAATGATCAAGAATAGAAAGCCATGACTGAATTCCAAAAGAAGAAACAAATCAAATTTACCAAGGCTAATAAATACATGCCTTGATTAGATACATATTTAGTTGTCCACAATCTTGCAATTGATCCTAAGGTGAAGCATTTCAAGCAGAAATTATGTAAGATGCATCCACAAGTCACTTTTCTAGTCAAAGTTGAGTTACATAAAATTCTTGATGTCAAAATTATCAAATGAATTGAGTATCTAGAGTGGGTCTCTAACATTGTACCAGTAGGTAAACCTGCTAGGGGCATTCGTATCTATACTGACTTTGGAGACCTGAATTTAGGATGTCCTAAGGATGATTTTCCACTCTCTAATATTGACATCATAGTGGATTTGACTGCTTCCCTTATGGACATGTTCCTCCACCTCTGATGCTACTTGGTTATGTCATGTCAGTCAGTGTTAGTGATCTAGTCTTACCCTATATGTGGTTCGATCGATTATTGGCAATAGATGTGTTTGTGTCAAAAAAAATAGCTCCCGGAGTGGGGGGCTAGACATGACATGTTGTCCCTCATGGATGCCTTTTATGTATATAATTAAATCACAATTACACCCAAATATCAATAGAAGATTGCACTCACCACTCCTCGGGGTACATTATGTTACCAGGTCATGCCCTTTGGTCTAAAAAATTCAGGTGCAACATATCAACGCGCCATGACGACAATATTTCATGATCTCTTGCATGTCATTATGGAGGATTACATGGATGACCTCCTATGAAAATCTAAGACACATGATGCACACATCCCCATTCTCACAACAATATTTGAATGATTGGATAAATACAACCTTCAGATTAATCCCAAAAGGTGTGTCTTTGGAGTACAATCTGGCAAGTTATTGGGATACATTGTCTCTCATCAAGAAGTTGAAGTGGATTCAAAGAAGGTAAAATTTAATCTAGAGATGCCAAACCCCAAAATATTGAAACAAATATTAATCCTACAAGGAAAGATTTAGTCCATCAGAAGGTTCATGTCACAACTAGCAGATAAAGTGCATCCCTTTTCACATTTTTTATGCAAGAACATCAAATTTTTATGGGACTGCTTATGTCAGACAACATTTAATCGCCTAAAAGCATATCTAGCTAATCATCTAGTGTTGGTTCTGCTTGTTCTAGGATGAACTCTCATTTTGTATATATTAGCTACTGAAGTTACATTTGGAGCTCTTTTAGCACAGCTAGATGACAATGGAAAGGATTGAGCAATATATTATCTCAGCAGAACATTAGTGTGTTAAAAACTGAATTAATCACCCATTGAGAAATCCTATCTAGTTTTTATTTCCTATACACATAATTTGCATCATTACATGCTTAATAATAAGATCTAGCTAGTTTCTCAAATTGATCCTCTCAAAATATTTGTTGTCAAAATCCGCTCTCACTGGGTGCACTGCAAAGTGGGTAATTATTTTGAGTGAATTTGACATTGCCTATGTGGACCGCAAAGCTATCAAAGGAAAATTAATCATAGATCAGTTAGCTAAAGCACTTGATCAATGAGACCATCCAATAATCACAGATTTTCCAGACGAATTAGTTCTCAATGTCACCCTAGTTATCCCATGGAAACTATATTTTGATGGATATTTTACGTAGAAAGGGTCTGGGGCAAATATCTTTTTCATCACACCTCAAGGGGATCTCATCCCTAAATCCTACACACTTCAATTTCCATGCACCAACAATATTGGAAAATATGAAGCCTTGGTGATAGGACTTCACCAAGCCATCTTGTGGAAAATTTCTAGCTTACATATTGTTCATGGTGAATCTCAGTTGGTTATCAAGAAAGTTCTAGATGAGTATAAAAAAGGATGACAAGATACTTCCCTATCATAGCCTAGTCGAAGACCTAAAATAAAATTTTACAGAATTGAACTTCCAGCAAATACCCTAGACAAAAAGTTTTGCAGCCGACACAATGGCAACAATTGTGATGCAGAGTGCACTACAAGAAGACCTAGATGGGCTCCAACTCCTTACAACCACTTCAAACTTCTGATTTAAACACCCTAACTCCACATATGCCTTCCTAGGGTGTGTATTAACTTTTCCAAGAGGCCAACTCACTCCTTTTATCACAACTTAGCTCTCTAAGTTAAGACACCAATCTCTACAATATCTCCTTTAGGGACACTTTCCCTAACCCGAGTTTAAGAGTAGAAATATTCACCAGAGGCTTTGACCAAAAAATATAGGTGATGGAAGACTTTTTTTAGACCCCAAGGATAGATAATCCACCAATGGATTAAGCTCTACAGACCCAAGGATGGTCAAACATTGACTGGCCTAGAATTCCTTGTAGCCTTATCCAGAGGGTTTTTAAAGCATAACTTTCAAACACATAAGGATATAACTGATTTTATTAGGTTTCTACATACCCTTTATGGATTTTTGGAACCTTCCAAAGCCTTAGCACTTCACTCCACTCCTGCACAACTAAACTCTTGCAAAGCTCACAGACCTAATTAGCTAGTTTAGGCTTGGATTACTAAGAAAGTGGTCTAAGGTTGGTTCACAGAATGAACACAAGGGCTTAGATAGCTTCCTCTACCCAAAAATGGTCTAGATCCACCATTGGTTTGATCCTCCAAATCATATAGTTCACATGCATGTGACTATACTAAAGAACCATGCTAATTACATAGAGATAATTAGCCTAGGGCTTTGTCTCAAAAATCATAGAACCAACACTGAGATTCTAAGCTTTAGTAATATTAAAGAGAATGATCCTAACATGTATTTCCCAAGTGGACAAGAAAATCCACTGGTTAAATCCCATGTTAGGATCACATCTTTGGACCAGACCCAATTAACTATGGATTCTTAGACAGTGAGTAAGCAAAATGTCTAACTCCTATGAAACTTAAAGATAACAAATAAAACCAATTGGAATGTTGAAGTAACTCAAAGCATCACAAATTTTTGCAACTGGATCCAAAAAATGAATCTGTACCAGGCCGTACACTATCGAAATAACTCATAAAACTCTACTATTTCCTTCTCTGAACATCAAGCTCTGTACAAAGTAAACTCTAACCTTCCTAGAAGGCATAAGAACATCTAATAGCATCATCTTGGCATTAAAGATGCTCCAAGAAGTTGGTGTATCCATTTCCATTTGAGTTGTCATTCTTCGAGCAACATTTTGCAAAAGTTGCTCATGCAAGATTTTAAAAAAGACAACGTTTTGGCAACATTTGTCAAAGTTGCTATTTTGGGAAAAGTGCCAACAATACCAACCTCCAAGGGTATGAGAGAGGTCCAAAACATGCCAAGATCCTATCCTAAGGTCTCAAAACATAAACTACTAACTAAAGACTAAAATCACCTAAAGGTACTAACATGGTTTCAGGAATCCATAGGTTTATAAGTTACCTTAGGGTCCTTCACCTTACACAATAGACCCACACATGCACACACTAGGGTGATCCAAAGGATTAACCTTATTAAAAACAACTTAAGCATAAAATAGGAGCTTTAGGAGGTACCTTGCACCATACTCCCCATGGAAAAAGTAACTCAAGTCTCTTGAGTTGGGAGATCTTCAAGTGGTTAGCCTATCTTTTGAAATTCCTCAGGCGTCATCCAGTTAGCATCTTAGATGGGTTGGTTTTTCCATTTGAATAAGTACTCATAGTAAGTGCCCCTCCTAGTTTTCTTGTTCACTCTCTTATCTAGAATTCTTTCAATTTCAGGGGGAGTTGCTTGGGGCATGTCCTTGAGTGGTTGTAGTGTAGGAGACTCTGGATTACCTACAAGGTCATTAGTACTAACAACACCTTTATAATCATAGATATTTACAACATTAAAAATAGGGGATAAACCAATGTGAGAAGGTAGATCAATCTTATAGGAATTGTTTCAACATTTCTTCGGAATCTTGAAAGGGCCAATCTTTTTCATCATAAGATTTGTGTATTTTTCCTTTGGTAGTCTCTCCTTATTGAGGTGAATCATCACTAAATCTCCCACTTTGAACTGTAAGTCTCTCCTCTTTTTTTCAGCCTGTACTTTGTACTTGTTAGTGGTATGTTGTAGTTTTGTCTGCACTTGGTCATGGATGTTCTTCATCACTTCAGAAAAGTCTTCTGATAGTGCACTTATTTTGTACATGTCTTTGATATCTCTGATTTTCAGTACCCCTCTAGGGTGAGTACCATATACAATCTGAAATGGAGTTAAATCAATACTCCTATTGACTGAATCATTAAATGAGAATTCTACTTGTTCTATGCTAGTATCCCAACTGGCTCCATGTTCTTGGGTGAGGCATCCTAAAAGGTTTCCAAGGGACCTATTTATGACTTTTCTCTAACCATCAGACTATGGGTGATATGTAGATGCCAGATAAACATTTGTTCCTAGATTTCCCCATAGTGTTCTCCAAACATTTCCTAAAAACTTAGGATGCCTATCTAATATGATTGGCAGTGGTAGTCCATGAAGTCTTACAACTTCTCTAAAGAATAATCCTAGTATGTGAGATGCATCATGAGTTGTTCTACAAGGAATGAAGTGTCCCATCTTTGAAAATTTGTCAACTACAATATAAATTCTATCAAATCCAGACTTGGTCTTTGGAAGACCTAGGAAAAAGTCCATACTTACTGAATCGCAAGGTTTTTAAGGGATGGGAAAAGGAGTGTACAACCTTGAATTGGAGGTGTGCCCTTTGGCTTGTTGGAAAACTAAACAACTTTCCACAAAACTCCTAACACCTGTCTTCAATTTGGGCTAGTGGTAGAACCTTCTAACAAGCTCCAATGTTTTATTCACCCCAAAGTGACCAGCTAGGCTTCGAAAATGCGTTTCTTTGATAATTTTCTTTCTCATGGATCCTTTTGGGACAAACAATGAACCACCCTTGAAAATAAGACCATCCTGCACAATAAACTCTAAGAAATGAGTGTGGTATCTGTCTCTCATCTCAGTGCAAATTTGGTAAGCCTCTTTGAAATATTCATCCATAGCATACATATCCTTCATGGCATGAACTCCAAATCTATCCAACTAAATGGTTTGGGTGGTTAGGTGTCTCCTACTAAGAGCATCAACTACTTTATTTATAATCCCTTTCTTATGCTTGATAGAAAATGTATATGATTGTGTTAGGGATTTTTCTTAATGAACCTCAAAAATGCTTGAATTTTGGTTTTAAATCTATGACTCCAAATATTGAAATAACTGATTCAAGCAAGAGAAATACCTAATTGATGAGGATTTTGATAATATCCGGGGAAACTATTACCTCCTTCTTGTTTTTTGAGATCCACTGACTCAGGAAGGTATTACCTATGAATGATTACTGATTGATAATATCTTTAAAGTGGATTATATCTTCTTACTAATTTTCTGAAATGCCTTTTACTATATCAATAAGTAGATAACTATGCAAATGACTATGAATAACCTGATACAGATCTTAATGAGCGAAACTAGTATTTTGACAACAAAAAATAGTAATACAATAAGGATTCTCATCCTTCTTCCTTTTATAGTTCTTATGAACTTAGGAGGGACAACCTATTTGATTCTCTCTTAAAGGAATCAGTAGACTTGAATTTTATACTCTGTGAGTATAATTGCTTATGAATGTATGCTCTTTTATAAGTGTAATGTAATTGAATGATTGTTCTTAAATGCTGGATGATTGAACAATTACATGCAAAACTATAAACCAGTGCTTGATCCTATGGTCTATAGATTCAATATCTTGATATAAATCCACAATAAGGTGATTACTAAAATACTTGAAACAAAGCTAAAATGCCTTACAGATTATCCTCTAGTTCTATAACTCTGTCATCAAATCCTTAAATTAATGCTAAGTTCTATGGGTTCATTTGAAATAATTAATCCTTCCTTGAAGGAGCTCACAAATGACTGCACAATCACCTTGTGATCAGTATGTCTAAGCGCCTTACAAATAAACATAAAAGAACTATAAAAGAAATTAAAAGAGACAAACAAGATGTAAAATGGAGATTGCAATATATTATATTAATGTCTTAATACTTCAAATAAATTTAGATAGACAAAAAAGTACATAGGCTCAGACAAATTTTAGTAGTTTGCCTTGTAATTCTATTCCATCATCTTTTAAAAATGTTATAATGAGCTCTGTTTATAGGCTAAAACCATCTTGGAATCCTTAATAAGTAAGGATTCTACAAGCTTCGAATGGTTTTAAGACCTAACCCTAAAATATAGAAAATACAAAAGATAGGAAAGAACCAAGTGGTGGATGGACAAAAATGGAGAATAAGATTTGATTTATTCTTTGCCTTCTTGTGATCTTTGGCACCTTTGTCTTTATATGTTCAAGATAGCATCTGATATTTGCAATGAGATCTAGTGACCGCCAATACATGCTAACTTACACTAGTCTTTATGATAGCTAACCTTCATGTGCTCAAAGAAAAGGTGCCATGTGTCCTCCTATTCTTCATCCATGATGTCCAAGTCAATAGTGACATGATTTTTCTTCTTTGGATTTGTTAATGTGTCACATAATATAACATATTCTTCTTTTGGCCATTCAAAGCTCTATATGTTCTCCAACTGGGCCTTTTTTCTTTCCCACTTGGCATTAGTGATACTCTTGACATCTGTGAAAAAATTATTAAAATCTATTTCTGCCTTAAGTGCTTCATCTAGAATTTTGTTGTATCTTTCCATATCTAGATCTCATTTATCATAAATATAAACCTTTTTATTAGGCAGTATAGTGTCAAATTCTAATCCTCATACCCCTAGTGGCTTGATCTGATTGTCCTCTGATTTGATGGGAGGCACAAATCTATTGTAACTAGGTCCAAACATGTTCAACCTCACGTCTATTTGATTAGCCTTTCCTTTGAAAAAAGACAAGGTGGCTCCTATCTTCTCTATCTCAGTCCCAACCTAGGTTACTATCTTTGGTAGGTCTGACCTAAGTGGTTGTAAAGATGCCAACCTTTCAAAAAGTGTTGTTCTCCCAGACCAAGTTGCATAATAAGGGTTCAAAATTTGGATAAAATTGTTTACCTCTACTTGCAAGCCTAGAAATTTTCCATAGGCTCCATATACTATGTCAATCTTATCTTTTATTACATCTACCCTATGCTGCAAAATTTATGTTAATGCGCCCAATACAACATTATTGTGCTCCTTAACCTCTTGCCCTGTTTATGTTGTAGTATGCTCTTTTTCCTCTATTTGGATCTCAACATCTTGTACCTCTTTTGGTGTTGCAGGGGCAACTTCTGGCATATCAAGAAGTCTTTGTGTGATCTCTTCTACCAGCTTCTCTTGTGCTTTGATCTTGATTAGAGCCAACTCCCTGTCTTTGCAATATCACTAGTTTCACTAGTGATATTCTTCAATTTTTTAGACATTTGGACAACCTTGGCCTCATTCAATTGAGAAAAATGGGTGACCACTTGGGAAACCTCCAATTATCCTGTATTCTGGATAGACCAGATAATCTCATTTCCTTCCATTTTCTCCTGAATGTTTATTAGGGATGGCTTTTGATCTTTTGGAGCTAGGCTCCACATTGCTAATGCCTAGGATTTTTGATTGTATCTAAATCCTCTTATCATCTTTCCAACCTGTGTCTCTGATGATAGCTTCACATCAAGTTGTTTCCTTTTCTAATCTATGATGAAGTCAGAGGCCAAATCCCACCCTTCTACTAATAATATCCCACTGGCCTTTACCAGTTGTCATGCCTCCTCTGGTGTGATTTTCTCTGATTCAAGATCACAATCCTTCAATGTTTGTAGAGCCTCACTAGTTACTGGATCACCACCTACCAATTGCAGTTGTGCACCAACCTACTATTGTTTTTTATAGATGAGGAACTCTTTGAACTCCTTGGTATTAATGAAATTGTCATCCTTAAGAAATTGATCTTGATATATCAATCTTTCATCTGTGCATGTAATGAGAGGCAACTCTATTTCCTCGTCTTCATATTTTTGCAATTTCTTTCATGCTCTTATCTACTTCCTCAACTGATGGTCATAGGCTATATTACCGGTAATGAGAGCACCAATTCTGTCTTTCTTCTTCTCTTTCTTTTGACATGGTTCCCCTATTTCAACGCTTTGTCTTTTTGGTGGGGGCTCATTGGTAACCTCAGTTTCTGGGACCTCTGCTAGGTAAATTATGTTCTCACACTTAGTTTCTTGTTCTTCAACAAATTCTTGGTTTACTGGAGGGGAGCTAGGTACTGAATACTCTCCATCACTATCTTCATCATACTCTGATGATGAATGACCTCTATGGCCCTTTTCTGGCACTACTAGTGCATCTTCCAATTGATTACATAGTAGAGTATGGGACTCAATCATGGCATCAAGCCTCTTTAAATATGGCAAGTCTGGGAAGAAATCCCCAAAAGAAATGCCTTTTATCTTTACTTGTCTCTCTAAGTCCATCAATTCATTGAACTTTTCAGCCCTCTTATCAACCTCCTCATCCTCCAGTATATTTATTATTAGGTCTTCTTCCATGCATTCCTCATGATCCTTTGTATATGGAATGGTGGGTGTCAACAACTTCTTGGCATTCAAAATGAACCCTTCTGTGTTAATGTATCTATAGAGGGATACATTCATTTTGTATTGGATCATCCAATTTTTAACTGAATCTAATGCTCTTTTACCAATTGTAAAATTGTAGACCCTAAACTATCTTGGGGTAAATGTACCCTTCTTGTGAGTAGCAAGGTGTTCCTTGTCTATCAAAATTAACTGCCTGATGAATTCCATTGCTGCAATCCTGGGTGGCACATGGAATGGCAAAACATGGGGTGGGTGAGTGCAACCATACACCCTGATCAATGTCAAATTCATCTCATAGTAGAAGTTGCCCCAGTTGTGATCTCCTGGCCACTTATCAACATATTGGCATGGCCTTAGCAGTTGTATTACCTTCACTGGTAGCCTTGTCTTGTTTACTCCTAAACACTTAAGTATTGGATATACTATCTAATTCTCAAAAGCACAAAATTCTTGTTCCCTTGAGGTGTAGTTCCACACTCTTAGCCAAAAATGAATGGGGTTAGCTTGGTTCTAGTGAAACCTCTGAGGCCTCAAATACTAACAGTTCATGATAGGAAAGTTGTAGTATAAGATCAAATGCATTAAAATGGAGTAATGCATGAATTTGGGATTGTCCTTCTTGTTCTGGATATCAATGAATCCTTGATGCATTTGATCAATTATATACTGAATATAATCATAATTGGTAATAGTATGAGGGATCTTCATATCTAGGACCATCATAAGGATGTCTGAGGTGATTCTCTTGGGTCCTCCATCCTTTCCTAACACTCTACACAATGCGTAGGATATATACTTCACATAGAAGTTTAGGTCCTTGTAGTAGTATGGGGTAGTCCCTGGGATGGGTGTAATGTAATTCTTCATTCTCCTTGGCACATGATATTTTTGAATCAATTTGGAAGCAATGCCAGATTCTCTTGTATACTTGTTCTCTAAACTCTTTAATTTTATCTTTGTGGCCATGGGATGGTATACATTGAATGCTTTCATGAATGAGTTTCTGTCTAGGGTTACTAGGGCTTTCCCCTCATCCCTTTTTATTATTTTGGTTAGGGTATCATACCTACTGGCCATCTCTAAGATAAAATATGCATCTATAAAGATGTTAGGGACTATTAATTTATCTAGTCCATGGGTCCATGGATTCAAGATTGGCACAACTTCATAACTATTATTATAAAAATAGTTGAACAGGGAATAACCAAATGAGCTTGGAGTTTTAGCATCCATAATTAAGTGCAAATCATCTATGAGAGTATCAGAACTTACCTTTCTATTTTGGCTTGATCCTGGCAATAGGGATATGAATTCCTTAGAATAATTGTGCTTCCCTTTCATATCATCATGCCATCACCACTTCTTCCACTGGTAGAGGTCACACTCATTGCTTGGCTCATCTTGTTTTGTTCCAATTTATATTACCAATATTGAAACAAATATCCTACAAAACCTCACCAAAAGCTATCAATTACTTTGTGAATTGAACCTCTGAGCACTGAAAACACTACTAATCACAATGCCTTCTGAATTCTGAACCAGGAAATTACTTTTTTCAAAACACACTGCTGGAAAAATCTACTCTTCTTGGAAAATGCTAATCTTTTATAAAACTCTTAGCTCTAAAAACTTGGAAGATGGTAAAATAAAATGACAATAGATATGCTTACATATATCTAAGAAATCAATGCAACCATCTCTTCAAAACTTGCAAACTTAAAATTCAATCACTTATGCCATTAGTTTACATACTATGACATCAATTTTGTTTCTAGCCATGGTATTTCAAACTGACATGCAATCAATTATCAATGAGTACAATTTTCTTATTTAAAACTTTTAAAATTTGAAAAGAGATCAAAATCAAATCTAATTGGCTTTTTTTAAACACAACTCGACCACTTTTCCATCTAGCATAAATCTCTGAAAATCTATTGGCTGGCAACTATACATCAAGGTGCCAAAGAAAAGTCTTAACTTTAACTCTGGTTCTACTTCTAGCAACCTTGCAACCATGTAATCTCTTCATCGCTGAATGTTCTCTCTAACTATGGTTTCATATCGAGAATTAGCAACTATTGTTGGATCAATCTACAGATCAACGGTTATCTCCTTGTCACTTGATGAAATCTCTTAACCCATGTTCTTTCAGAGACACTGCGACTAAGCCATCTACCAACTGATCTTTAACCTTGGTTTACTTCTGCAAACTTGGTGACTATTATATATCTTTGTTGTTGAACAAATATTTTGACTCATAGTTTTTTTGGAGACCACATGACAAGAAGCTTTGTCTCTTTATCACTTGATAATTTCACCTTTATTATTGTCATCTAGAGATAACACAAAAACCATTGATCTTCTTTCATCTGCATCTTATGGTCAACGCCAAGTATCTAGATTTGAAAAGTAAACCCTAATTCTTCATGAGACTTCGCGACTACTATCTCCAATTCACTAGGTGTATTTTTTTATTTGCATTTTCATTAGAGACTATGTGACTGAATAGCACGTGTCTCATCTATCCCTTTTGTCTCCTAATCACCAGATCATCTTTGACTTTTGAAACTCTTAAAGCGACCTCGCGACTACCATTAGATCTCTTTTCATCCTATGGTTGTCTCCAAGTCTCATGATTCGTAACTTAACCCTTGATTTATTTTGCAACTAGATGAAAACACTAACACTAAAACTGACATCTAACTCAGCTTTGATCAGGAGACCTTGCGACTGTTAAAACTCAGTGTCACTAGATGATTTTTAAACTGTAGGGTTTTTTCAAAGACTTCCTGACCATCATTAGATTTGATTTGAGATGAACGGTCTGCATTAATTATCCATATCCACTGAGACATATTATTTTTATCAGGAGATAATGTGACAAAGGCCTTTTTGCCTAAGTCTCTAGATAGAATGGAATATTCTTTTCACTTCATGAGACTAAGTGACTAACATAATAAGCACATGCTTTAGTGGTTCACATATTCTGGGAAACCCTCTCAATTTCATGATCACAAACCCTCAAAAAAAGTGATCACAACCTATCTACCATTCCCACATGACCAACAATGATAGGGAAGGGGGAAATCTAGGGAAGAATTGATATAATGGAAGGGCCCTATAACTATAATGTCAGGGGTGGGGCATGAATGTTACGTATAGAATCTCAAGTGGCCCTTTTTTATCCATTTTTTGATAGGGAGGGGGTGGATGCATGGCTGATCTTGATCCATGTTCCTTAAAAAGAATTTGCCTATAAAATGGTAGGGCAATCAATCAAAACTAAACTCTATTTCTTGGGGTCAGAACTTAAGCTACTAAAAAGTAACTTAAAAATAGAAACTCGACTAAGATATTAGGGTTTTCTTCCATTTTCAAACATAAACAAAAATAGTACTTAGGGTTTTTGACATTTTCACTAGTTTTATGGTTAAAAACACCATTTTTAGAGATATTTAAGCAATTTTCAGAATTGACTTTCTAGTCTTGAGCATAGGAATGACTGGAAACTTCAAAAATTTTATTGGGTAAACTAAAAACTAAAAATACAACCAATAGACTGTAAGAATTCCATCAATTTCACATGTCTGTGATTAAGTTTCTCCTGTCTATTCAGAAAGCCAAGTGCATGATTATCAGTAAAGACTTCAAATTCCTTGGGCAACAAATAATGCCTCCATTTCCTAAGTGACTGAACCATTTCATACATTTCAAGATCATAAGTAGAGTATTTTTTCTTCGCTTCATTGAGCTTCTCACTAAAAAAGGAAACTGGTCTTCCTTCTTGGCTCAAGACTCCTCGAATGGCTTTATTTCTTGCATCACATTCCACTTTAAATATCTTGTGAAAGTATGGTAGGACTAAGATAGGTTGTTCTGCAATCTTTTTCTTCAACAACTCAAAGGACTCATTAGCTTCATTAGTCCATGAAAATATGCATTTTCCTCCACCTTTAATGGTGTTGATAAAGGGATCACATATGCCACTAAAATTTATGATTAATTTCCTATAAAAGCTACATAAACCATGGAAATGCTTTACCTCTGAGGGAGTAGTAGGAGGTGGCCAATTGAGGATGGCTTCAACTTTGGAAAGATCCATCTTTAGAATGTTCTTCAAGATCAAAAAACCTAAGTACACAAGTTCTTCTTGAAGGAATACACACTTCTCTATATTTATCTTCAATTGTTCCTTGTGGAGTTTTCTCATTACCATATCTAGATGCTTGAGGTTCCATTCTCTGCTCTTTCTAAAGATCAAAATGTCATTAAGGTATACAACAACAAATTTATTAAGAAAAGGCTTCAAGACTTCATTCATTAGTCTCATAAAAGTTCTTGGAGGATTTGAGAGAGCAAAAGGCATCACAAGCCATTCATAGAGGTCTTCTATGTTCTTGAATGTTGTCTTCCATTCATGTCCACCTTTGATTCTTATCTGATGGTAACCACTCTTGAGATCTATCTTGGAGTAATAGCTTGCATCCCCTAAATAGTCCATCAAATCCTCTATTCTAGGCATAGGAAACATATATCTGATGGTTATCCTATTGATTTCTCTAGAATCCATACGTAGTCTCCATGTGCATTCTTTCTTACATGCTAGGACTGCATGGACAACACAAGGACTCACACTTTTCCTAACGAGACCTTTTGACAACAATTCTTCAATCTGCCTTGCTATCTCTTGGTTTTGTTCAAGGTTCATCTTGTATGCTTCTTTGTTTGGAAGAGTGGCCCCTAGTATGAAGTCTATACAATGACTCACTTCTCTTTCAGGTGGCAAAGATTCTTGTGCACTCTCAGCTATGATACCCTTATACTGGTCTAATAGTGCTTTGACCTCTTTAGGGCCTACATCCCTAGTAGGGGCCTTGATCTTTGGTTCTTTCAATGGTATCTTTTGGGGCCTCACTACTAATGCATAAAAAGGTGTATCCCTTTCTTTTAGTACCTTCATGAATACTTTCTCTCCTACATGCAAGACCCTACTAGTAACATTTTTTTCTTTCTCATAGTCAGGGAGTGGATTCATCACATGATCAACACCATCCTTAACTATAATATATACATTGGACTTTCAATCATGCTTGGCATCTACATAAAATTTCCAAGGTCTACCTAATAACAAATGACATGCATCCATCTCTGTGATATCACATAGAACTCTATCTGTGGAAATCTACCCAAACTTTTTCATTGATGATGGTTTGTTTCCCTTTTGTCAACCAAGAAGCTTTATAAGGGAAAGGATGAGGGATTACATGCAAATTTAACTTAGTAACTAACTCCCTAGATGCAATATTATTAGTGGATCCAGGGTCAACTCTAACTTGCATGCCTTGTTATTCACCTTGCAGCTTGTTTTGAATAATGACTTCCTCTGAGGTGGTTCTGCAGTAGTAGGTACTCTTAGGAGTGTCCTTTGTATCATGAGGCATTCTCCTTGTTCTAGTAGGTCTTGAAGTTGCATAATGATAGGACTCAATAATTTGAAATCTACATTTTGTATATCTATCTTTTAAATGGCTTCCTCTTCCTCATAAATTATGGGAATTTTTATGCTTACTCTTATCCTCTTCTTCTTTGTCTCACCAAGCTCCAACTTTCTCTTTATCAGTTTCTCTTCTATTGTTGTAGTCTAAACATTGGTAGGAGTTACCAATTGCATAGTTGAATGTGTAGCAAGAGGGGTAAGTGTTACTCTTAGTGATTTCTCTATCTCATCATAAGGTATTTCCTCAATCACTACCCCATCTTTCTTTACTTCCTTAGGTTTATATTCTTCTTGCTTCTCTTTCTCTTCCACATGTTCTGTAATGGCCTTAAGAACGTCCTCAGTTACCTTTGGAGGTTCAAGAGTTTCTACCTCATCTTGGTCTGATTCCTTTTCACCTACCTTGTCAGAGTGCTTAGATTCCTTACCTTCCACTTCTTTATCACCTTCCTCTTAGGATTTCTCATATCTTTTAATGTAATTCTCCAAATCTTAATTGTCTCTTCATGTAGACCCTATGTTTCCCCCAACATAATTATAGTAAATATTTTCTTGATAGGGAAATCATATTTGCGTAAATCAACAAAAGATTTAATCTCACTGATATCTAATCCAGTATTAAATTCCATTAGTGATTTCTTTCTTACTTCACCATCAATGCTTAAGGTTCTTTTCCATCTCCAATTTATTATATCAAACAAAATTTCAAAAATATGACCTCTAAGTTTAGTAGGGTTTCTATTAAAAAATTCCGTGCTCTTTATGACTGCATTTTCAATTCTTCTCTTAATTTCATCACTATGACATAAGTCATACTTCCTAGAAACTCCACACAATCCTCCAAGAGTCTCAATTTTATGTAAAAAATCATCAATGGAAATGCCTTTAGTGGTTATACCCATTTCCTTTACCTCTTTTACTTCCTTGTCTAAAGGGGTGTCCTCATCATCATCCTTTTTTTCCTTTAGCCTCGGTAGATGTAGTTTTTGTGCCTTTTGCTGCTCTTGCTGGTATTCTCCTTGTAGGCATCGATGATGTGGTTTTTGTAGGAGTCTTATTTTCCTGTTTCTTTCCCTTTCTTCTATATTTTTTCTTAGATTCTATTGTAGATGCCTCTACCAGTTGTGCAGATGATATTGAAGGGGTCTCTTGTTCTTCTTGTGAAGTAGATATTTCTCCTCCAAAATTAGCCTCTAACTTTGTTAACATTCTTCTTGTCTCTCTTTCTATTACAGGATTTCTGAGTTCAAGATTAATTCGAGAGCTTTCTTCTTCAAATGTTTTGAACCTTTTGTCACTATTATCTATGGGATTACTCAGCAATGCATCTGCATATCTTCCTATCTTGTCTTCATAGATCTCATAACCCATTGCAGGAATCAAGAATGTTTCGGGTACAATTGGTTGAAGTATACAAGTGTTTGTGTCAACTTAGAAACATATATCATCCTTATACTAATGAATTATACTAGGTAGTATTCTCCATTTATTATGCATAGAAGATTGAAAATTTTTGAATTATCCCCACATATGATTGTCAAGTTGATCTCCTAATTCCTTAACATAATCAGAGATATGTGCTACCAAAATTCTATCTTCTTTCCATTCAACATTGTCTTTTCTAGGGAAATACTTTTGAAAATAAAAGAAAATACAAATAAGTAATGACTCATGCTTGAATGATTTCATCTTATCATTTGAAATATTTTCCATATTAACAAATATCTGATAAGCTAGAAAATTACATTGGTTGTAAGATACATTCTCACTCACCATTTTGTATGTAGCATGGATTGATCCATGGGGAATTTTTTTGTATATGTTTGAATGATAAACCGTGTAATCTACAATCATCACTACAAATTTCATAGCATCATCAGGTATATCCATCAAAATCATGGGTCTGTGGTCTCTTGGTGATTTGGTCAATCCTACAAACACATCTCCAGAAATTTGTCTCAGGGTAGGTGACTCACTGGTTGCACTAAAACCTATAACTCTTCTGATTACTTCACCAGTGATATTATGTTTCTCATCCATCCATAGGAATTGATCATGAAATCTTCTTAGTACATATCTTTTTGAGACATCGTGGAAACATGTAGGGAAATCAAGTGCATTTAGAATACCATTATTCATTAGATGTGCATATTTGTTCTTCAAACTTCCAACCTCACACAACTTCAAATATCTTGAAATGATATCAAATTATCCAAGTTCATCCATCTTACTATGAATAAAACAACGTATGTCCTGTACCAATAGAAATATTGGTGGGATTGATGACAATGCTCCAACTTCATCAACCTCGATGGACTTCATAGGATGTAACCTAAATTATGTTCCCAGATCCTCAACATGTACAATTAGGGTAGGATTATCAATTGTTTGTGCTATGTTAAACTGTCCTTAACAATCAAAATCACAAACTCAGTCTCAATGATTAAATTCTTCACTTCAAACACTTTCTTTGTTCGCATAAGGTTTGGAACTTTTTTTCACTCTTCAAATTCAATTGAATGGTCACTCAAAATCAGTTCACACTTAGCTCATAAAAAATTATCATGAAAGAAAAGTGTGCAAATAATCTCATTACATGTATTTATCATTTCACTGAGGGTTTACCATTCATTTAAGTTATTATTATCTGTTCGAGTGGTTAACCATCTTACCATTCATTCATTCAATGAATAACTTTATCGTTTGGTATCCTTCCAAGAGTAATATTTCACAATGGTTGTAAATTTTTCATAATATCGTTAAAGATAGATAGAGTGACATCACCTTGCATCTTATTATGTAAATTTGGATTCATTACAAATAATTTTGGGGACCGGTTGATATGACATTTGATTTCTTCCCCTTAAATTAATTTCTTGACTTAGTTAGAAGGTGAACTCTCAGAACTAGATGGTTGAGATCCCAATTCAGATGAACTTAATCCTTCTTCTTTCTTCACCCAAATTTTCTTCATATCACTTCTTACTTTTTCAACATTTACACTTTTATTTTCTTCATTTTGTGGTGACCGATTTATTGGACTATTTCTGCAATCTCTGGCTAGATGAATCACTCTATTACATGCATAAAATATCATGCCATTTGATCTCTAGGGTCCATCATGATTCCTCAAATTCATTCTTCTACTATTTCTCCAATATATCCATGAATTCTACAGTTTGCAGAAATCACACTAGATTATTATTTTATTCCATAAGTATTTGTCAGTGGCTTGGATGTGTTGGAAATATTCAGGAATAACCAAGTTACTGAGAGGGGAGGGGTGAATCAGTAACACTTAAAACTTTAAAACATTTCTGTACTTATTTACCATTCATTCATCTAATCTACTGCAAGCATGAAAATGTAATCATACATAAGACATAACACAAAGATTTGGTAACCCAGAAACCTTCCAAATAGAAAGTAAAACTGGGGTGGGGATGGTACCCANNNNACTTTGGTACTGCAGTATAAAGTTGGCCGGTTAAGGCTTACAATGATCACTTCTGATGATCTGCCCTGTTAAAAGCAATTTGGACTGCTAGGTCCACCTTGTTATAGGATTTACAAACATACAATGAAGTATGCACTCGGTTAAGAGATTTACAAAAGACTGTTAAGTCTACCCGGTAAAAGGATTTACAAA
>MU224583.1:98847-114024 GCA_018584345.1 Thuja plicata | reverse complement strand
CTATGATCTTTACTGAATGCTCGGTATAGGCTGTGGACTGAGT
Source organism: Thuja plicata (assembly GCA_018584345.1). Lineage (NCBI taxonomy): Eukaryota > Viridiplantae > Streptophyta > Pinopsida > Cupressales > Cupressaceae > Thuja > Thuja plicata. The sequence continues at coordinate 113,981 of MU224583.1, read as the reverse complement.
GATAAGCTCGGTAAGCATTCAAAACCGAATAAGTGTTTTCACTAAGTGCATTCACTGATGACAAATATATCATTATTCCAACAGGATGATCCATAATTTTTGAATGCTGACCTACACTCTATGGATTTTTTCCAAACTTATTTTATTTGTATAAATATCCCTAAAATATTTCTCTATATTTAGCTTTAGGACCCTATTCACTTTCTCTATGTCCATATTGATTATAGTTATAACAATAACCATTAAAAGATTGAGTTTTATGACTTACCCATCGGTATCTAAAAACATTTGATGTGTGCCATAGATTTCCATAGTTGTATAATGTAGTCTTTTATGCTTTCCTTTCTAGACTAGTGACACGTGACTTGGGTTCATCTTGTTTCTCCTTGGTCTTTGATGATTCTCTTATTTCTTATGTACTCCTTCTAGTGTATCCTAATTCAGATGTGTCATTATGTCTCCTTTGTTGATTAAGTTTTTCAAGAATCTTTAGTGTACTATAATGTCCTCTCTTAAGATTTTCATGTGCTTCTTTTTCTCTCTTGAGTTGTTCGTGTGCTTGCTTCAACTCAGTCTTCAACATTTCATTTTCATCTCTCATTTTTTCATTTACTTCTCTCATAGTTTCATTTTCAATAGTGATTTCTTCATTTTATTCAACTAAATCACTCAAATGTTCATGCATTACAATATTCTCTATGTTGATGTGATACCATTCCTCTTCCTTTTCTCTCATTGTTTCTGCAAGTTCTTTCTTTGCATCTTTTGCAGCTCTCTTCTACTCAAGATATACACACATAGCCACCAATTGTCCTTCAAATTCTTTTTTCAGATTTAACATTTATTTTTTCAAGTTTGCATTGTCCTTCATGAATTCATCTAGTCTTCTTGGGGTTAATCATACATACTTCCTTCTGATATTTCATCAAAATATTCTTGTGTATCTTTTAAATTTTCAGCCATCTGCCAGCTTACATGAACATATTTCCTTAGTCTTTTTATCAAATCTTTCATTACTTGCTCAGGAGTTTTTCCTCTTTCCATAGTGTTCAACTCAGGACACTTTTACTCAAACTGTTAATCTTTCCTTGTGAGTACCAAATCTTTGATACCAATTTTTGGGTATAAACACTAAGTAATGTATTGAGAAGGGGGTGAATTAGTAAAATCACCAACCAAATTTTAAAACTAATTTTGAACATCGGTAACAAATAGAACTGAAAACTAATTCAATATGCATTAATGATTATTGGTGAACAAAAATATAACCATAAAATTTTAAATGAAACCAAAACATCACAACCATAGGCCTATGTGACACAATGATTTTGGTATCATGGAAACCCTTATAAGAGGGAAAAACCACGCTAGAGATGGTACTGACAAACTTCACTATTGTAGTATATAAGGTGCCCTGTGAAAGGCTTACACAAAATATTTATGATAGTTATACATCTTGTTAAAGATTCCTATTACACTATTATATGTACAATAAGACCTTTGAAAGTATACCTCATGTGAGGATTAAAATTTACAATCTAGAGATTCACCTTTTGAAATGATTTAGAAACAAACACCTATAAAAGTGTACCTTGTTAAAGGATTTAGCTTTCTGCAATTGTCAAAGAAAAAAAAGTGATTGATCTGTAACATCACTCCTTTCTTTTAAGATCCTTTAGGTTTTGTAGCTTCGCCATCTTCCATACAATATGTTACTTAAACTTCTTCTTCAAATCTTCTCACAATCTCCTGTACCAGTGGATGATTGATCTTGCAATAGTTCTTCCTTCACATTAATTTCTCTGCTCGTTCTCCAATCTCTCTAACTCAATTCTCCAACTCTGTATCCATCTCACAAATAATCTTGTGTATGATTGCTTACTTTTTTTACCACTTAATCAACACCATTGGTTTCAAACTTGCTTTTAGGTCAGTTATCACTGTAGGTTCAATTTATTGTAGAATGTTCTAAATCATTCTTAACCTTAGGAAAAATCATCTATCAAATCAAATCAATATAATCTTATCAATTTGAATAATATTCTCAACAAACTTTACCTCAAATTCTGTACCAATTTGTCATTTAGCAATCACAGAAATAGTATTACAAAGTTTATTCCATAATACTGATAAACCATTCAAATTAGAATAAGACTTTACCATTTTAAGAATTGGTTGATCTTGGAATATTTGAAATATCATTATACAACATCTTGAAAAACCGCTCCTCATAGTACTTCGATCTCAATATGCATTCAACAAATTTCAATCATATTGCTATTGTGTACCTAAGTCGGTTAGGTGTTCCATTAGATTCTTTATTACCGATTGTGGTCAATTGTAGGAGTAGATTATTTAGTATGTTTGACCATCAATGACAAAATTTGATCATACAGGTATCAATGTTTATTATATTTTCTAGTTAGGTGATCAATGCCAACATTTCCCAGGTCAATATGCACGTTTGAGTTTTGTGCTTCAAACCCTAGGTCCAACAGACTAGCAAGTTCACTCTCAGTTATTCAAAATTTTCCTCCTGGGTATTTTTATTGACAATTGCTTTTCTTATTTTCATCATACTTTTCGAAGTGGACCATGAAAATTTTTAGACAAGGGAATACTTGAGGTAACACCATGTGTGCCGACGCAGCAATCCACAATGCAATTTTATTTGTCTTTTCCTTTGTTGTGCTGTTAAATAGATTATATTTTGTCTCCTTCATTGGTTCTTTCCACTTTTTTTAAGTGCAAATCTAATTTCCAAGATTCCCTTATTTCCTGAGATAATAGGATCATAAATATCATGGAATTTATCTGTGAAACCTAGTGTTTTAACCAGTTTGTGGAAGTCTATTATCTTTGTCTCTTGTCTTGTCTTTTACTCATAATCTTGCCCTTGGAATTTGTTTTTCCCATTGTCATATAATGGTATCTACTCGTAGGAAAATTCAAATAATTCTACACAGATACAATTTACAATCGTGACTCAAAATTAAACCCTAATTCTAGTTCTACAATAAAAAATGTGAACCACAAGATTTAAAAAAATAAAAAGGTGGGATGTAGGTGTTCAAAATTTTACCTGAAATTCCATTTTGTGCAGACTATGAGTGTGTAGAGAGATGAGAGACTCTGTTGAATCTCCAATACAAGTTAGGATTGAAAAACTTAGATTGAAAACCTAAGGGAAAAATTATACAATCTTGACTCGTGTTAACTTTTATTTCTTATTTATGAAGACTGATATCTAATGTCACTATGACACATTTCACTTAATCATTTGACATTACAACTTCAGTTGGAGACCCGAAATTCATCTTATTAGTTATTACATTTATTAAATGTTTAGTTTTACTCCAATTTAGATTTTAATTATACTCTATTGAGTGTTAAAACATGACACGTGACTTGTTTCGAGGGACATTTGCAAAAAGAGGTGATCGTTCCCCAAATCAGCCTGAAATACACCTTGGCTCATTGAGATATGATCATACAATGGTCATTGGTAGTCACGGTCAGGTGTCGCAAGTCCCATTCACTTTTGGCTTGTCAGTACCAGTAGTCACCATCGAATGACACCGACCGTGTGAGTGGACACATGTCATGATTATGGAATAGGTTTGAAAAAATAGGGTTTCATTTCCCTTTCAGCCTAAAATACACCTTGAGTTGTTTATCTATGCTCATCCAATGGTCATTGGTAGTCACTGTCAGATGTCGCAGGTCTCATTCACTTTTTCCTTTTCAGTCCTAGTTAGTCACTGATACCTAGTCACCTCACACATCATCATCGAATGAGACTGACCATGTGAGTGGACACATGCCATGATTCTAGAATAGGTTTGCAAAAATGGGGTTTCATTTCCCTTTCGGCCTGAAATACACCTTGGTTCGTAGATCTATGCTCATCCAATAGTCGTCAGTAGTCAATGTTAGGTATCGCGGGTCCCATTCACTTTTGCCTTGTCAGTATTAGTAGTAACTGACAGTCTGACACCTAGTCACCTCACACGTCATCATTGAATGACACCAACTGTGTGAGTGGACACGTGTCATGATTCCATAATAGATTTACAAAAATGGGGTTTCATTTCCCTTTTGACTCGAGATACACATTGGATCATTGATCTATGCTCATCCAACAATCGTTGGTAATCACTTTCAGGTGTCATGGATCCCATTCACTTTTGCCTTGTCATTAGTCACACGTCACAATCAAATGACACTAACCTGATTGGACACGTGTCATGATTCTAGAAGATTTTTACAAAAAAAATGGGTTTTATTTCCCCTTCGGGCCGAAACACACCATACGCCATAAATTTATGAAATTTAAATTAAATTATTTTTCATTTACACTAAATTGTAAATTTCTAAAATAATGAACACCGAATAATTTGTAATTTTACACTGCGTTTGTAATTTATTTCTTTAATTATTTATTGTTTTAAATTTTAATTTTTGAATAGTCTCAACTTTTTATTTAAATAAATTAAATATATGAATTTAGTACTATATATGATCAATTATTAAACTTTATAACAAAAAAGTTACTAACTTAATAGCTTGATATAATATAACTTTATATTTCGCATAATGATAATAAATATGCAATTTAATTCAATTTTGATAATTGATTTAATTCAATTTATCAAATAACGTTACAAAATATGATATTATGAAATTTTTTTTGAAGCAATTTGATACTGATAGGCTGAAATTAAATTGTTTAATTTAATAGGCTGAAAAATTATATTGAATCAATTTTCTGTGAAATTGAAATTTTATTGTTTAATTACTCAAAATTGTATAAATATTTAATAATTAATTGTATATTGAGTAATGTTTAACTTTGACTTTAACATTGAATTCAATTATCAATATTAATTTCAATAAAAAATTAATACCATCACTTCCTTATATCTACTGAAAGTCTAGAACATACTTAAATGTCTAATACAGAGATAAAGCAATGAATTAAAATATTGCAATCACAGAGAAGTCTAAGAATCATTTTTTGTATGTAGAATACGCGAATCAATATTTTAACAAAGGAAATGCTAAGTGAAAAGTAAATTGTAATGGAACTGAAATCGTTAAATCCATAAAAGGAAAACTGAAATGGAGTTGGAAAATTTTGAGTAACATGTTCTAAAAATTTATAATTTTTGTAGTCCCTCTGAAATTTTAAAGCAAAAATGAGGGGATTGCAACGAGCTAGGTACTTACTACTAGCCCAAAAAAACTAAACTACTACTATTACTAGGGTAGTGGCCAAGGACCAGTGCTATGATGGTATGAGTTTAAAAAAAGAAAGATAAACTTGCATATCAAAATACCAAGGGCAGGCCATAGGGACAGGGTGACGGGAATGGGTAAATTAGGGATCTTCATCTCCCCTTCATCTAAGTAGAATTTTAAAGAGAGGATAATCTCTAAGAATCCTTCAAGCCATGTGTAGTCCCTGAATTCATCAAGGAGAAACCATTTGTGGAGAATATACCTCCCAAGTCGTGCCTATTTCCTGTGTCATGTAAGTTGCTCTACATTGAGGTTCAATAGAAAGGGTTGTCGGACCACCTTTCTACCAGCTTCAATAGCTTGGGTATATCTCTTTTCCAAGGGATCCCCACCCCTAATTCCATGAAAACAACAACAAGGACATCGTCCACCAGGAAATTCTCTTTAAATACCTTTCTCAGTAATATCAACATTTCAACCTTCTCTCTTCCGAGGTCAAAGAGAGACACAAAAAAATGGGATGTAATGTCTGTGTAGATGTGGTATTTATCAAAATTCTAAAGGAACTCTCATCCCAATACCATCAACACAACACCATTTATAAAAATGCCAACCTCCCTACAAACTAGAATGAGGATTTCTTCTGAGACACTACCCAAAAAGGACTTCTGATTTTATAGGGATGTGCATCTCAAACGGACTAGAGTTTCCATCTCTAAATTATCGATAGCCTAAAAACCTACAAACCTAAACCTTAAAACAAGAGGTAGAATTTCAACCACCGGAAGCTCTAACTCTTAGTCTACCATAAGAAAATTGAAGAAAAAAGAAACTAGATCATCTACAAATAGCCCTTGATTTATACCTAGCAATTAATTATTTTTTATTTAATCGTATTAAATCCATTATCCTTAATCTTTAATGTAAATCTTTCCCACAAATGCATGCATGTGATTAAAATTCTTTGTCCTTAATCTTTCATATCTCCAAGTAAATATTTCCCACAAATGCATATATCTACATGTAAATATTTCCCATAAATGCATCTGTGTCAAAAATTGGTAATATAATTTGTAAGGTATTTATTTCTTATCGAGTTATGAGTTATAATTTCAAGAATGTCATTGTCACTCTTAGTGACAAGACATTCATTTCTTGCAAGTTACCTTGCTAGACTTGTCACGTGTCTCCATTTGGAGACTTCCTGTAGAATTGTATTTCATTCAAGAAACTAGGCCTGAGATAAAAATTGAGTCATTGATATACGATTAATCAATGGTCTCAATTAATACATTTACACTATATGGTTATAAAATAATAAATTTAACATATGTGTCGATGGCATCTATACCATGTGCAATGATGATAGATAAATTGGAAACCAAAAATGCGATATTAACTCGATGGTACATTGCAATAATTAGATGTTTAATGAATTTTCATCTGGCATTGGCCCTAGGTCCCACACGACATGCGCGACTCTTGAAAATCATCAAAAAAATACATATTTTTCTCATAACCAATGAAAATTAGCCATAAAATAAAACAATCTTCAATAGGCAAATAAAATTCGCCAATACAATTATTTTTTTCCCTTCTAAAGAAAATGATTCACCTAACATATTACAAACTTGTTTTGGAAAACCAAAAAATTTGCCTCAATAAATATATATTTTCCCCCAAAAAATATTTCATTCACCACGAATCTATGGAATTTTAGCACGCTACAAAAAAATCCCCAATACAAATTAACTTTATTTCCTACTTTTAAAAAAAAATAGCCCTCAATGTGATTTTTTTCCCACCAAAATAATGTTTGATTCGCCAAAAGTTTACACTCTTTTTCTAGGGGGGAGGGGTTTCTTGAAGCTATCTCTGCTTAGGGGAATGCACTTTAACTCACAATTATAGATAACAATGCAATATGGGTCCTAGCTACTAGGCCATGTTAGGTACCTATGTACAATATGCAAGCACAAAAGATAGGAAATGCAATCTCTCATAAAGCGGAGAAAGAGGGAAAACCTCACGGGAAAAACCCTCCCCCCAAAAGAGAAATGAATACAAATAAGATACATCGAATGGATGGATTAATCAAGACCCCCCCATTACCATATACATCATGCATATACAATAAATAATCCCCCAATAAGGAGACAAGGAGACATGATATCCCTCCCCTGATAATGAAAAACTACTATGCAATACATTATCCTAAGTAAGTTTACGTAAAGTGTAATTAGGAATATTTAATTACACCAAGACACCCAAAAATTCAACTAAAGAACTGTTGTTACTAATATTATCAAAATAAGGCATCTCATTAATAGTGTTGAATTCAATGAGATGAGGGTTCACAAAAGACAAAGGTCCTGAAAATATAACATTGACAGTAAGAGAGGGCTTTTGATTTTGCTTATAAGGATTAAATCCTAAACCAAAAGAATGTTCATGCCCCTCATTTCCCAAGGGAACTTGAATTCCTTGTTCATGTATACCACATATATTCCCATTGAATCCTTTCTTTGCTAACATATTATAATCAAGACCATAACAAGAAGGCATGTCAGATAGGGTTAATGAAGCTTCATAAGTCACGATGTCATAACAATCAGGTTTGATAGTTTCCAAAGATTCATTAGGATTAGAAGCATCAGAAACAAAATTATTACTAAGTTCATCGGAAACAAGAGTAGGTATGTGAGATTCTTGAGTAGTTGCAACTTGATCATCTTCTAAAGTTGGAACTTTATATTCTCCAACATAGGTTGGTGTAAAATATAAGGATTGTCAATTGACATCCAAAAGGACACTAGGTGGAGAAGGGTCATCCTTAGGTACTAATGTTAATTCTTTTTTAGCTTGGGTAGACATTGTAGACCTTATGGCAAGACATATTGTCAACTAATGTCAAAATACTTAGTCATTCAATGCTTCTTGAGTATTCAGTGTTGCTCAAGTATATATTGTCGCCCGAGTATTCAGCATTGCCTGAGTGTTCAGCATCACCCAAGTGTTCAACATCGCCTGAGTGACATTTTATCACCCGAGTAGTCATTTTGACCCGAGTGATAGTTTGAAGCCGACTTTGCATATATTGTTAAATATAATTTTGTTTATTGCAAGCCGACGTATAGAGTTATTTGTTGGATAAAGATATATATGAAAGATAGTTTTTTTTATCCAATATGTAGATGATGAATATGATTATTTGTAGAGTATGTATGCATAAGGCATGCGAATGGAAATTTGATTTAAGTGCATAAGTATTCAGGACAACAGAGTCTCATCTATCACATTCAGGTGATCAGTTATATTCAAAGGATCTTATTCAACAATCACAGTTGCACAGAGAAGATCATCAATTAGCTCATTCTCATAGGTGGATCAACAAAATCCTTTAACAAGGTGGACCTAACAGTCCTTCCTTTAAATCTCTTAACCAAGTTGCATTACTTATTGTATTATACAAAATCCTTTAACAAGGTGGACCTAATAGTCCTTTCTATGCTCCTAACAGGGCAGACCATTAGAAGTGTTCATTGTAAGCTCTAACAGGCTAAATTTATACTGTAGTACTAAAACTTGTGGGTATCATCCCCACCTCAGTTTTACTTTCTTTTGTAAGGTTTCTGGGTAACCAAATATTGTGTTATGTTTTCTATGTGATTCTTTACTTTCTTTTTATATGAATGCAAACAAATAAGTTAATCTAATTGTGGATTAAAAGGATTAAGTTTTATTGGTTCTTGATTAACCCCCCCCCCCCCTCCACTCCCAGTTACTGGGCACATCATATAATTCCAATAATTGGTATTAGAGTAGTGGTTCTCTTATCAAAATTTTAACAGCTTGAGAAAAGATCAGAGGATATGGAAACATACAGACTGGAGAAAGCCATTGAGAATGAAAAGATAGATCTTAAAGTGGCCATGGATCATATCATAATACTTAAGGATCAACTCTCTCTTTCCCTAAAGAGAAGAAAAGAATTAGCAGTGCAGATGAATGAGAAGAAGTATATAGAAGAAATAATTGATTATTTTGCAAAGACAAAAGCTCAAAAGAATATGATGCATCCATTGAAAACTTGCTTGCAAAGAATCTCACTTTATATGAAGAAGTCAGAAAATTGAAAAGAGAATAGGAAGTTCACTCAATCAGAATGTGTGAAGTCATGGAACTAAAGAAAAAAGTAGAAGATGACAGAAATATAGCACAAGAAGATAAAAGATTGCTGAGTACAAGATTAGGAGAAAAAGAAAATGAAATCCAACACTTTTCACTTCAGTAAGCTGATTTGGTAAGTCAACTCAACAATACAACACAAGAAGTTGTCAATCTAAGGATAGAAAATGAAAGACTGTAGAATTATCTCAATACTGAAAAGAAACCAAATGAAAGTATGATGAACTCACAAACTAGCATGGATCAGGCAATAGAACTCAGACATCATGGATAGACTAGATTAGGTTATACTAAACAAGGTGAATCCTCACAGCAAGGAGCTCAAAGGAACAACAAACCTACATGCAATTATTGTGGTAAGACATGGCATACATTAAATAAATGTTGGAGCAATGGAAAGTCAAAATTTAATGGTAAATTCTACAATTGCAACAAAAATGGACATAGAGAAAGTGAATACAAAGAGAAACCTAAGTTTGAAGGGAAATGCTACAAATGCAACAAACAAGGTCATAATTCTTTTGAGTACAGAACTAAGAAATGGAATCCTGCTGAACAATTAGCTAAGGCAATTTATGGTTGGGATTACAATGCTTGGTACAGATGTTGTCACTGTGGTGAATATGGACACATTGGTGCAAATTGTATGAAGACTTAATTCATAAAAAGAGATCCTACTAAGAGATATTATGTGTGCAAGCAACTCGTTCATCTAAGCAAGAAGTGTATGAACAAAGAAAAAGTTGATACTAGTTTTGAGAATGGTAAAGCCAAATTCTCTGAAATCAGAACTCAGATGAGCAAGCAATGGGTAAGGAAATCCTCAGATAATTTAGATCAAAGCAATGAAGGATCTAATGAAACCTTAAATAGTGAGATGGGTGGATCTATCATTATAGAATAATAAATTAAGGAGATGACTGGAACTGTGTAATACAAGCCATCCTACATCAGTTCCAGATAAGAAATACAGTCCATATCCACATATTGATGCATGAGGATATATTTTAGTTCAACCTGAGTTAGAATTTTAGTTACACCCGAGTCACTATGGCTCACTCGAGCTAAGTCGAGCAGTATTGATAATTGGTAAGTTAGTTTCACCCGAGCTTCCAAGTGAATCTTGGAGAAACACCTGAGTCATTCCAACTACTATGTATGGAGCATTTGATTAAATACTCTAACGGTTGAAAATCTCTTATAAATGAAAGATTGTAAAGAGTATTGCTTACAAAGCTTCCAGTTTACAAGTAAATTCATAGCCCTTGGCAATTCAGTGCAAATTCATGATTGAAAATGGATTTTAATCATTTCATCTGAGCAATATGGCATCCACTTCTAGAAGCAAGGTCAATAAAGGTTCTGAGATGCTAGTAAGGAATGCAATTTGTGATCCTCTGATGTTCAAACTTCATCCCACAATTCTAGAGGAGATAGACCTGATGGGAACTCATTCAGTAATTCCTCTAAGAGTGTTACTGGTTAATGACATTCATAGTTTCTATCACTGCAACATACAAGACATTGCAACCAGTGAGATGAATCAAGCATATGATAAATTAAGTACTAATGGGAATCTGAACCCCGAGCACAAGCACCTCAAAACCAAGGGTTTGACACACATCATGCATATGTCGAGGGACTTCTAGACAAAATGGATGAGATGTGTTCTTAGTCATGTTCACGATACAAAACTATAATTGGATCATCCTGTGAAGATCACTAAGTAGATAATTCACCATGTCACTAGGTTCCCTATGCTAGATAAGCTAAAAGCTACCAAAACCCTAACTAGGGATGAACTAGTTGAGGTAACTCTTCTCGAGTGGGATGGAAGAGGCATAAGACTTAGCAGAGTAACTGATATGGAGATGAAATTTAGCATTCATGTTATAGCCGACAAGATATACAGCTCGAGCAGACCCAAAAGTGTTGCATGTGAAGCTGTTGACCTAGCATACAAAGTAGTAAAGAATAATATGGTATTCGACCTAGCAGAAGTGAAACTCACTTAGTTGAGAAAGAATATGGAGAGAATCCGGGTATCCAAACCAATTCATGTAAGTTTGGTTCTCTTCTAATCTACATACTCTTTTATGTTGAGAAATTATTTCCCTCCAAAGGAACAGTAGCATGGAAGAAGGATAGACCAATCATCCATCAAATTAATGAATTCATAGCTGAGATTGGAGATAAATTTGATAGCATTATGGATGGATACTTTGAGAGTTTCAAACAGAGGATGCAGAGTAGATATAGAATTCCCAAACAACTAGTTGAGAAGTATAAAGATGAAATCTATTTTCTAGTTGATTTTGATAAGGTTTATATACAAGCAGTAAAGCCTAGGGTTGCATGGGTACAACCCCTTCCATATCAAGTTAACAATGATGACACAAAAGATATCATAGAGGCTCTTGTGAATGAACCTGTCAATCCAAAGGCACCTTACTTTGGAACATATTATATGCAATAAAAATTCTTGCAGCTGCACAACAAGTCAAAACATGCAAAACACAAGATATACCAATAAATTAAAGCATGCAAAGAACTTGAAACACAACCAAATTCTCACTACAACCTTCGATGATCTAAAACAAGTGCACCCAAGACTTGTATGATTTTCTCTTAGAGATTTTGTGGGTGTGCTCTCCCAACACAATACAATAAATCCCACTATGATGCAAGCTAGAAGATGGTGAAGGGATTGAGAACAAGTATGAGGAACTTGCCCCAAGCTTCACATGATGAAGATTGAGAATGTAATGGAAAATCTAGAATGAAGATGCAAGATGAAATAAACTAAGATTGATTTTCATTACCTAACATGTAATATCTAGATGATCTAATGCTCAAAAAAGCTAAATAGAATGAAGACTAAGACATGCTCAAGAAAATGCTCTAAAAGGAAAATCACTAGCTAGTTACTCTCACACTAGTTGCAAAATGGGGAGTGAGGCCTTCTTTTATAGATTTTATATGAAAAATGAAGGGCTGAGGTTAAGTGGTGGAAAATGAGTGGCTGAGATGAAGGCTTAGGTAGGGTTTTGGTGGGAGTGAAGGAGATTAAGAAGAAAAATAAATGAGTGGCTAGGATTAAGTGGTTAAAAAGAGGAGTTGACTTTTGAACTAAAAGCCAAATGAAGAGACAAGTGACAAGTGTCAAAAGCTCACAATTTTGGAGTTGATCCATGTGAATGCACATGATTGGCTAGTGAAGGATTAATGAATTTAGAAAATAAACAAAATATGTTTATTTAATAAATAGAGGAAAAGGCTCAAAATTAAATAAATAAAATTTATTTAATTTAAAAGAGAAAAGGGTAAATGAATTATTTAAATAAATAATAATATTTATTTAAATAATAGAGGAAAAAGGCTTAAAATTAAATAAATCAATTTTATTTGATTTTAAAAGGCTAAGTGAATTAATTAAATTAATAATTTAACTAATAGAGGGATTAAGACATTTTTTATGTCTACATTTTGCCCCTCTTTGATGCGATGTCGAGATCAACATCACGTCAAAGAAAAGAAAAAGAAGATGCCCCAATCATGGGAGGAAAGGATGATGAGAAGGTAGTAGTATGCCCCCTTGAGAGGACATACGGGTTTGGAGAACATGAATGTGATCTCAAAATGGATAGAGTATGGAAGGAGAGGAAAAAGGCTAGGGATGAGGGGGAAAAGAGGGATCAGTGGGGCACACCACGAAGAGGTGGAGTAGGCATCCATCTCATCGATGGAAAGATGGAGCTAACCATCCGTTGACAGATGGGCGTCTCCGCCGGTAGAGCCACCGGTGGAGCCGCTCGTCTATCGGTGGAGCCGCCCGTCTGTCGATGGATGGGCATCTCCGCCGGTAGAGCACTGGCAGAGCCACCTATCCATCGACGGATGGGCGTCTCTACCGACGGAGCCTCCCATCCATCGATGGATGGGTGTCTCCGTTGGTAGAGCTACCAGTGGAGCCGCTCATCCGCTGGTGGAGCCACCTATCCATCGGTGGATGGGCGTCTCTGTCAGTAGAGTCACCGGCGGAGCCGCCTTTCCATTGGCGGATGGGCGTCTCCATCGGTAGAGCCGCCTGTGGAGCCGCCCATCTGTCAGTGGAGCCACCTGTCCGTCGGTAGATGGGCATCTCCATTGGTGAAGCTGCCTGTCTGTCGGCAGATGGGCGTCTCCACCGGTAGAGCCACCGGCAGAGCCGCTTGTCCATCGACGGATGGGTGTCTCAGCTGGTAAAGTCGCAGACTATCTATCGAGGGGATAAGGGGAAGATCCAAGTGACCGCATGGGTGGGAGGAGCAACAAAGAGCTATTCATCACTTGGGGGGAGACACAAAACTAGGTGAGGATGAGGGTTAAAAAGAAGGCCTCATAGTGCAAAATGAAAATCTATCGAAAATGCAATGCAAATGAATTGTGTAAATGTTGGGGAGCACAACCTCGATTTTGATATGGTACTTGAAAATATGCACCAAGGTATAAGGAACCAAGATGATAAGGTGTCAAGTACGTGATAAAAGAGATAATGATAAAATGATCAAGTACAGAAAAACACTAACACATACAAGCAACAAGCAAGCATGCACAACAAGCTGAAAGCAAACCAACATGTTGCCCCTAGGCAACTGAAAACCCATTGATTGATTGATGATGATCAAGGATATGCGGGTAGGGCCACAAGAAAATGTAGGCAGGGCTACAAGGATTGGGAAGGATACATCCCATGATGATGATTGGAAAAAGAAATCAATCGATTTCCAGGTGATTCAGATTAACATGATGATAGGATGAAAGATTGATGTGCAAGATTACAGAGTTGGAGTGTATGGATTAGAACTGATCACACTAGATTTTATTGCAATTTTTTATGATATGTATATATTTTTATTTTTTGGATTTTTTGAATTTTTTAAACATTTTATGATTTTTAAGACATTTTCTCATTTTTAAAGGATTTTTTTTTTTAGGATCATTTTCTGATTTTTTAAATTTTTTGAACGTTTTATGATTTTTAAAATTTTTTGAATGTTTTATGATTTTTATGATTTTTGAGAAATATATTTGCCCCCAAACCCCCATAGAAAAATCTGGGGAGCAACTGCATCGATAAAAAAGGGGGTGGAAAAGACCTTTGTGTCTGATTAGGCTTCATACAACAACATAGATTAGATAGAATGGGATGAGAAGATAAGAATGATTGAATTGGATGAGAGGAAGATTGGATGAGGAGATAAAGAGATTTGATAGGCAAGATGGTTTGAAGGAGATGAAAAGATTAGACAGGAGGTGGAAAGGACAAATGGAGTAGATGAGATTGGATAGGAGAATGGATGAAGGAGCAAATGGATGAAAACCAAGGACAAGGGAGAGTCAAGGTATATGAAAGGGTGGAAAGATGGAGAGATGATTTGAGCAAGAGATGGATGGAATGGTAGGATATGGAAGACCATCGGATGGGGGATATGGAGGAAAGAGAGCCAAGAACTAGGTAGAATGTCACCACACTAAAGGTAGGAAAAGGATGGATGGGCAGGTGGGGGATAAATGATGTATGAAAGGGCAGGATAATATGTAAGGGATGGGGAATAAGCAGAGCGAGATCCAAGGACAATGTTGTAAAAGATGCCCCCATACAAGAGGTGGGAGGGTGAAGGATGGGGAGATGGAGGATAAAGGCTATATGAGATGGATAGATG